>JALLOT010000724.1:6191-18129 GCA_036939595.1 Thalassiosira livingstoniorum
AATGCCCATTCAGAGGAATAGGGACACAATTATCTATTGTGATATCTTCAGAGTTTTAGACTATTTCTTTCCCTTAGTTAAATTATCTTCTGAACAAAATACCCATTGTTTGAGAGAAAAGAAGACACTAGTCTTACATTTGTAATAGGTGAAATCTTCCATTGTTTATAATTGTTGATTTTGATAGCTCTGTAATCAAGTGCATGATATCAATCACCTAAACATCATATTGATTCAAAACAACAATCCATTTGATAATTTTTTAATAATAGTCTTATATCAACAGGATTTGCTGTGATATTAATTTTGACCTTTTTAAAACTATTTCCTGGTTGAAACATGTATAGAGCTCCCAGTTAAGAAAAAATGTTAAAAACTAATCTCTGTAGCACATTAATAAAAATCCTACTCAAAATAATATTGAAATTAGGCAGATATGCAAATACATAATCAAAGATATTTTGTAATTTCATGAATACTGTGAAAACTCAATCCTGCTCACCCATACATATTATTTCACTACATTTATAAAAGTTGTAAGTGGACAAAAGGCTCAAATGTGCTCAAAACTATGTAAGGGATCTCTCACAGCTACAAAAACCCCTTGGAAGCATCCAAAATATCAAGTAATACTAACATTTTTTTTGGAGCTCAACTTCAGTGTACACATTTGAGAGATGTTCCCTAGGCCACTATTCCTTAGATGCTTCTTGACAAGGAGTGATAATCCAATAATTCAATACTCTAATGCAATTTGCATGACATAGATACTAGCCCAATCTTCTGGGATTAACATGTAATGACATAGAACAATAATAATTTCCATACTACAGAGCATAATATACCAAACTTTGTGATCTTAGTAATGATAAATCAATATTCATCATCTGATTGATTACTGATTTTTTGGATTAATGGAGTCAATTTGATGCAACTTGACAACATTTGAGTGAGATAACCTCTTTTGGATGAAATATGATTTAAAGTTGAATTTTCTTTTTCTTTTGATTTGGATTCTTTTTGTCAATTTTTTTGATTTTCTCCTTGATAGCATGAGGAATGGGATTCTATGTGTTTGAGAGAGAGAATTTAGACAGTCTTGGTATTGCTGTATTTTAGTGGTGTAGATTTTTCTGTAGATTTTTTCAGCTAAACACTTGACACCACTTCTAGAACTCATAACTAGTAGTAATAATATGATTAATACACCAACAGTGTTCATGCTGTTGCAGTCACAAAAAATTGGGGGCAACACAAAGGACAGTGTCAGGGTGATTGCTTGAAAAAGCAAGCAATGGGTGGATTTTTCCTAGAAAATAAACTTTGTAGCTATTTTGGGGGATAGTGGCATCTGGAAGCTCTATGTAGGGTTACTCTAACCATGATATCTTATTTACACATACATGGGCGCTACAGATATGGTAAACAATTTTTGAGGATGTCAGGGTTGATAAGCTAACGATTAAGGCTGGAACTCATACGAGAAATTGTTTAGTATTCCATTTTCAGTTTTTTGGATATCATTTGTTTAACTTGCATGAAAATTTATCCAACAAAACAAAATTAGGGTCACACCAGTTTCACAATCTTCCCAATAGCAACATACAAATGAGTACAACATTTAACCCTACCCAGCTTATTAAAAGGATTCAAAAAATGTAGAGATGAGATAATTGACACCTTTTGGATAGGGGGGCCACACACACAGCCCAATATTGTGCTTGTAATGATAGAAAAGATAATATGAGTTTTACATCATCTGGGATTCATGGTACTACTTTTATGTTGAGTTTTGTCACTCTTGGGTTTTGCCACTAACTCACAGCTTGAGCTTCCATGACAGGAAGGCTTATCATGTTGCTGATGTGTGCCTCATGAGAAAGGGACCAAGAGCCCAATTGCTCAACCACCAATGGGCAATTTGTACAAGCAAGAACAGGAAGCTCAAACTGCTTGGGTGGGCCAAGGGCTCAAACCCTGTACCTGTGGCACCTTGTGTTCTAGTTTTGTTGAGTTTTGCTACTAACTCACAGCTCAAGCAGTAAGATGGTGACAAAACTCATCGTGTTAGGGACTGTTTGATGAGATCATACTATCCAGCAGAAGTTGGATGGGGCAAATACTATGGTTGTGGCAGTGATAATGTGGTGTTTGTGTTTTTTGTTGAAATATGTTGTAGTCAACACACTTAATTTGACTTAATGACAAAAAGGAAAGAATATCATGATGGATGAAAAGGCTCCACAGTACCCATAGGTATAGCACAAAAACATGATCACCAAACACTCTGTTGGTACAATTTTGCAACAACCAAAAAAACTGTAACTGGATGATGAAGTGTGGGAGTTGAATCTTCAAGGATGTCCCCGACTACAACTGTGGATGCAAATTGTGAATGCAGACAAATGTTGATGGTCATATTATTTTTGTCACAAGTGATGGGAGTTTCAAGTTGGGTTCAAGACATTTCAAGATGAAATTCAACTTTAAGGCTGAATAACTCCATGTAACAATAAGTCTGAGGCAAACCAAAGGTGATTTGGGCTTATATTGTAACCACTTGAAATCCTTAGATTTAGATCCAAAACTTTCCACTAACAATAGAAAAGATCTAGTCAGTAGGTTTGGTACTAAACTTGGACTAGGCCAAAAGCCACAAAAAAAAATTATTTTTAATAAGCAACATGTTTTTGGTGAAAGTAATCAAATATCTGTAATATTTGGCAGCAAAAATGAACACAAAAAATAATTAACCTCAATAAGGCAGCTATGATACAGCTTTATTGATTTTCTAGGTGGCAGGATTGTTCTCAAACTTTGAAAATCTTCAGGTATGTTATTCTGTCTTGCATCTGTTTAAGGGGTAAGTTCAAGGCCAAAACCACTGCCCATGCCTTGCTCCATGAAATCCATGAATTTTGCCTAATTGTATGCAAAGACTTGATGATCCCATTGCAATGATGGTTCCATCTATTCCTACAAAAATTTGGGTGCAATGTTTGAACTCACTGGTGATAGAAACAGGCATGTGTTGGTGCTGGCAATAAAGGAGAAGGGTAAAAGTGGGTTTCTTAACTTCATTCACAATCTACTTAATCACATAATTCATGACATGGTTTCTTCTACCAAATCTTTCCTATTTGAAGTGGGATTGGTTCTGACTGTAATTGCACATCAACTATAATATGTTACACTTCAGTCCTTGAACAAAAAAATCCAAAACTAGGAATTCATCATTACATTTCCAAAGAATCAAGTATAAGCTTAGACAGAATTCAATAAATGGATATTCTAAACTTCTGTACAGAATATCCCACCTCCAAAATTGATTCTCCAGATTTCATTTATCAGTTTTCCATAGTGCCAATGGGAACATGGTGGCACAAGACATTTGGGGCTCTTACTGGGGTCAAGGCTATAGCTGGACGCAGGACATCAATTCTTTTTTGACAATGACTCTCACAGATGGTATGTATCTAAGACCTGTTGGCAGAACTTTTGATTCTTTATGTCTGTCCTGTGAAAGTAATCTGTATTGTTTCTTCAGACTGGTATTTGGAATCCCCTTGTAATTTAACATGGGCAATTTCTTTTCAACTGACTAGTACAAGAAACAACATAGGGAAAGCCTCAACCACATATTCAAAAGCACAAAAGATTCACCTTCTTATCAGATATTACTCACTGTAATTGGGGACAACATAGATAATTGTTAAACTTATGCCACTTGGCCATCATATCTGATGGCTGATTGGCACAGGTTCAAAAAATGACACACAAAAGCATGGCAAAGCAATTTACACTACACCATATGGACAGGTCAGGTACAGATCTGTGGCATGAGCAACAGAAGCCATAATGGAAGGAAAGGAACAGAGAGTAAAACATGGGAGCTTTGGATTTGCCCAGGAGCAGCTGGCTCAGGGGTTGTCCTCCAGACTTTTAATCTGCTAGGAATTGAGCCCATGCTTTGTGTGTCATTTTTGTTAAACATATACCACTCCACCATCAGATCTTATGGCTGAGTGGCATAAGTTTAACAACCAGTAATTCTACAAAAAACAACATATCACACATGTTTTCATCTTCCAGACTACTTAGAAACCTAATCATAAGAACTATGGGCTCTAGATTCTGACTTTAAAGGAAGACAGTTCTTCCACTTTTGTTCTCCCTTAATAACTTTGTACTTTTCCCCTTCCTCCTCACTGCCAGGACCAAGCACTCTGGAACGTCTCACATCTCAACTGATCATCAACAATAATTTAAGATTTAGGATCAATCAGCCAGATATTTTACAATAGATAGGTGTTTTTGAACTATTTCCTGGTTTCATTTATTGTTTTGTCTATTAATATGTCTATATGCAGATTTCATGTTCTACTAAATAAAAATAACCAAAGACCAAAGAAAGTATGACTATGGTCAATGCTAATGCTACAATGATGGACCTTTACTCAACCTCATGTTACACCTTAAGTTTGATTCATTGAGGTGTTGTTATGCCTGAAAAAATCAATCCATTGGAAAATATTTCATTGTAATGGTCATAGAGAATTGAATCACCTTGGTCTCCTGTGGAACGTCATCTTGGTACTGCATGGTGGTCTTTATATTCACAATTTGGATCCATCTGTATGCTCTGAGCTTTCATAACTGTTTGTACAGCCTCAGAAAATAACTTACACAAAGTTGCAGAGCAAGCCTTTACTGACACTGATAATTATCATGATGATTTTAATTTTAAGATACCATAACTACTGCAGACTTCGATAAAAAGGTATTGCCAACCACAGAAATGCATCAGACCTGACCCTGTCCACCAAGCTGAGCTGTTGAGTCAATAATCCTACCAGAGAGGCTCTGCATCAGGATATTTGATATTTAAGACATCTCTTTCAACTTGCCGTGAGTTTCAGCCAAGGATTTGTGTCTAATGGTGGGGAATTTCCATGTTTTGGTGTCAAGTTTGGTTATCTGTTGTGAGGGATCATGGAGGTTAAACTGCCTTTAAGCTCTTTGTAATTTTTAAAATGTTAAACCCTTCTATTTTTCACCCAGTTCACTGGAATCCAGTGAATAAGTCAATGGCACCCTTTCTCAAATTTTTCAACTGTGGGTGATCTAACATTAATCCCTAATTTCTGGCACCAATTGTGTCTAATTTCTGGCACCAATTGTGTCAAATTTCTCACTTTGGTCAAGAAATGAAGATGATATGTTCTAGTTGTGACTGTAGGAATGAGTGATTGGGCACTAGAAATTTTACTCAATACTTAGCAGGTGGTAGGACAGAGATTTTTTGGAAGTCAGTCACTGATCTTATTTCTCAGATGAATAAGACTTATGTGTCAGGCCTTCTCATTATCAGTATAGAGAAATGTCCATGCAAACAGGGAAAATACTCTCTGTCAAATTTGATCAGTTACATACATGAATATTATTTATCCCTTGCGTTGGCAAAAATAGGCTTAACTGGGACTTCACTCTGAAAAGAAAATTTTCTTGGGAGTAAACTACACTGATGAGATACGAAGTTTCAAATTTAAGGCCATGCTTAAAGTTACAAATACCAGATGGCTTTGTTTAGACTTGTCATCAATGTTTTTTTTTAGCCTTACAATTATAATTTAAGATAAAGGGTGAAACTGTTACTCGATATCAAGAAATCTTTGACTGCACAGAGTACCTTTTTTGGACTATCCTGCCCTTCTTCTTCCCGAACAAAGGGATCTTCTTGAAAAGATTGTAATAATTTTTGGCAAGGGTTTAGAAGGGTTGGAAAATTTGTTGCCTGCCCTCTGACTTCATTAGAGATGTAGGGCACAATTTTTCTTGTAAAAAATTAAGTTGTTTAGGGCTATCAGCTATCATTCACCCACAAACATCACACCCCGTGTCAAAAAAGCCACGAAATCAGAATTGTCAGCTTAACTCATTTTCTCATTTTCCAAACTATTTTGCATGGTTTGAATGGCAGATAAGTTTCCTATCTTCGAATCATTTTTTTTTCAACTGAATTGAACGGGTTGTTCATCCGGATATTGGCGAGGAACACAAAAAATCAATTAGTTACTAAACCCTCTGAAGACTTTGACAGTGCAATAATATGTTCATTTTACTATGCATGGGTATGGTACGTTTTAAAGAAATCGATGATATTATACAGGCCAATACAGGTTACTCGGCAGCGCCATCCGTGATGACATACAAAACTCCGGACTCATCAAGTGCCGAAATAATTTTCTTGAGGGTCGGTCGTACTGCCTCGGGCATTGCACTTACCAAAGGTTGGTAGTGTCCAGGAACAAAACGCAATGTCAAAGTATTAGTGGCAGCTGATGTTTCTGTAATAATGTTGCCTTCTCCGGCTTGGGGATCAGTTTCATCCTTGTAGTTTTTGCCCCGGTAGACATCAACAAATCCTGAGCACGTGTCAAAAACCACTGCGCAAGAAAATCATTTGGATGTTAACGTTATTTAGTCCAGTGAATGCCAATGATTTATCGTAAAATACTTCATCTTGACACTTACCAACTGCCCACTCGCTTAGAATTGTCTGGGACTCTAATGTATACACCAAGAAGTCTGAGAAAGCTTGCACCTCCTCGCCAACCATTCCTTTTGCTGCCCATTCGGGGTGTGCTGAAAGGACAGCAGCCTCGATAGTTCTCTTTAATGTTAAAGCACATTCCATGATCAAAGCATCATCAGCTTCACGTAAAAGTGCCTCATCGGAGTCTCCTGCATCTCCATTGCCACCACCCAAAGAGGAAGTGTCAAAACCATCATCAAACGTATCATCTTCTTCGTCAGCCAAAACCCTCGGTGGGCCGCTCCTTACATTCTGCCCATTACTATTTTCGACGTCCCCCAACACAGCCAGAGCACCAATCCCACACAAATAACTCCAAGCCAAACTCAAGTAGAAACACGAGTTTCGGATGACTTCATTCTTTTCGTTCAAGTTCCTTGTCCCTGCTTCTTGGTGTTTCAATCCTAATCTGTCCAACGTAGAATTTTGTTTCACGATAAAATTTTCCAAATCTTCACCATGGTTTTGATACATTTCCTGGACTAGGTTGCGATGCTCTTTCAAGTTGGAATCCCAATGAGCTGTGCTCTTGAGAGCTATTTCCCCCGTTTCCACTTCGAAACTCCCAGCTACCGAGTCATCCCAACCGCCTTGCGACGACTGCATTGAATTCACAAAAGAACCGCCGCTGGAAGTGGATGCGTTGAGCAACATCCTGTATGCTCGCGCGACTGCCTCAAATTCACCTGGCTTCCCCCCCTTATCAGGATGAGTCTCCAACGCCCGTCGTCGATAGGCAGCCTTTATTTGGTCGGGAGTGGCACTCTGTTCGATTTTCAATATTTCGTGAGGTGATGGGGCATTGCTATGCCTTTTCTCGTGTTTGACGTAGCCCCGTTCCGAAGGAATATGATGGACAATAGCAAAGTCCAGCATACTCAATTCCATTGCTCGTTTTATCGCTTCTTCTTCCATCAAGTCGGGGTTTTTGTGTAAAAGTTCTTGATAGGTCTCATCAATTGAAGCACTCAGATTTTTTGCAGAATCTCTTCGGGAACCATTGCTGTCAAAGTCTTGAAGGGTTGTTTCGTCGAGATTCGATTGGATCTCAGTTTTGTCTCTACTCGAACGTTTGGAATTGAGGGTGGAATGATGCTGCTGTTTCTTCATGCTTTCAAACCACTCTTCAATTTCCACGGGGGCATGTTCTCCAACATCAACTTCACTCCAATGCTGGCCAGGATTCAAATTCGATATTTGTGATAACCAACTGGGGTTTACTATTGGGATGTCATTGCTTTTACAAGTGCTCAATTTCATCAAAACTCTATTAGAGATGTGAGCGAGTGGGTTGGCAGTGGAAGATTGATGTCTTTGTTTATGAGAATGATGATGTGCATGCTGCCCTGGGTAACTCTGAGGGCGATGGTCATGTTGGTCTTGACCAGATATCCAAATGGCATGTGTAATCGGTGCGTTTGAATCATCGAAGCTCACTGCTCCATTCAGACTTACTTCTACATCATTTTTGAGTTCCCGATGCTCGCCAATTAAACTCTTGACCCAACGACCACCGAGACTTTCTATCAAACCACCAATGGATGCTCTTTCTTCGTTCATCTGACGGTCTTGCCTCGACTGTTTCGAAGGGCCGAAGCTGATAAAGTTGCTACTAAAATTAGCAAGAATTACAACAGATGCCCCCACCAGAGGCTGAAACTCTGCATGCTGTATGCTTGCCGCCTCTCCCATTAAATTTCTTTCGCTTGCACTTCGTTCTTGCATCTCACTCAACTGGCGAATTTGTTCTATTTGCTCCATTTCGCTCATTTCTTCAACCCCAGTCAAATGCTGCATGTGATGCATGGGATGCATGTGCTCCCGCTGCTCCCATTCTTGTCTTTCTTGAATTTTTCTCATTTGATCAATTTCGTCCATTTGCCGGATCTGTCGGATAGTGTTGAGAGAGAGTCGAGATTCGTTCCTTGCTTGTTGGAAGTTTTCCATTTGTCGGATTTGTTCTTGTCGCACTTGCTCTATCGCAAGTTGCTTTGCAGACTCTTCGTCGTCGGCATTTGCATTGTCGCCGAAATTGGAGGAGACATTGGTTAAACCTTTTCCCGTGGTTAAAAGGTTTTGCTCCTGCTCGCCTCGTATGGACCGTGCTACTTGAGTCGTAGGTTCGCTCGTTATATTTGATGCGCGAATTGGATTATGGTGCAAAGCTGATGGGACGGCATTCGCAACGAGGGGAGGATTTAGAGGAGCACTTCTTGTCAACACTGTGGGGGCAAGAGAAGAAGCTTCAGTACCAATTGTTGTTTGGTCTTGATACCGGAGCCGATTGTAATCATCAAATCTATCATAAATGTTGTCATTGGAACCCTCTAAATTGCGACGCCCATCGGCAATTGTCGCGCCATTGCCTGCATTGGAGCGCAGATCTCCAGTCGTAGCTCTTGTCGCCCCTCTAGACGAGTTGCCAGACTTTCCATTTCCGCTGGCATTCTTGCCGGGAAACAGTTTGAAAATGCTCTTGCCCATTGTTGCAGAGTAGTATGCTGACTGAGCAAAGGGGCTCAATTGCTGGTGTTTCTGTAGATTGCGATCCTGGCGATTCTGTCGTTGGTGTGTTTGACTGCCATGGGTAAGTGATACTCCCAATTCGTTTGAAGATGAAGAGGTCGACCTTACCCCCGACCAGTCGGAAGTTGAAAAATCCGTCCGAAACGACTGAAATGACCAATGGTCCTGTGAAGAAGTAGGAAGCGCTGTTCCGCGGTGTAAACCAGTCCAGTTTTCCAAGCCACTCAATCCAGAATATTCTTCACCAAACGATCTACTTGATAGCACGAAGCTGGCGGCATCGCCATGGCCATTGTCATTGCCGTGCGAAGCGCTCTCGTTTGACTGCTGTGTGTACGAACCACTGCTATTATTATTTTCTCTCCACGATCCACTCTTTCTCATCGTTGAGCTGTGTTGTTGAGAACGAAACAGGATTCTCCATTGGCCCCATCAAATTTTTTTATGGCAAGTTAAAAATGCCAAAGTACCTTATGTAAGTGTCCTGCCGAGTACTTATACTCCTACCATCTACCATACCTAATATTATGGTATGGTACCATATGGTACTAGTACTTATTCTTCTCCTCTACCTTATCACATACTGTAGACTTGAATTGCTATGACAGATAATAATAGACTTGTGTCGTGAATATCTCCATCAAAAAGAGATATTTTTCAATTCTGTTTTTACCAATCAATATAGACAATTGAGTAAACTTGTGGTAAGGACAATTTTCAAAAGGAAACGATAAGTATAATTATTGACTGAGATAATTAGAATGCAATGTAGACATCACCTAGAAACAAAGAAAAATTCTCATGAAAAATTAAAATTCTGAAATATGTGTAACTCGAAATCAATTTGTAGGACTATCATCAAAATAAACAAATTATTTTTTGTGATCTAGAAAATTGAGATACTCTTACTGTCCATTTGCTACAGGGGGGAAGTTTGAAACTTGGGGAAATTATTTCTCAGCTCATACTAGGAGTTTTCAAAAGTTAAAATTTAAGTAGTTATGGCTTGATGAGTACTAACTACCCATATTCTGACCTTCTTTTGTGGCTTAAATATTTATTGAGAAAAGTTTGCCCCAGTTAAAATGGGTGCCACAGGATCATGAATCTGTTTTTTTTAATTTCGTGAAATAATCCTTAATGAGAAAGGGAAGTTGATTTTGCTTAATTTTGTGTAGAACCCTTTGTTAGGGCAGTTTAGATTAAAAGACAGTATAAAAACACTGTCCTGGTACTAAAAGATGAATTATGAGATAGAATCTTCTTGAGAGGATTCTAAGAACTAATTTCGTTATATTTTTTTGAATTGTTTCCCTATGAATGAAAATCATTAAAGCTGGTATATATTTTTTGAAGAATACTTTGAAAAACTTATTTGGACTTATGTTAAATCTTTACAGCCAATATGCTGAATTACTCCCCTTAAAAAGTAAACTATGTCTAAAAAGTC
This sequence comes from Thalassiosira livingstoniorum, assembly GCA_036939595.1. Taxonomy (NCBI): domain Eukaryota; phylum Bacillariophyta; class Thalassiosirophyceae; order Thalassiosirales; family Thalassiosiraceae; genus Thalassiosira; species Thalassiosira livingstoniorum. Next base: position 16,763 of record JALLOT010000724.1, read on the forward strand.
TTAAAAATGCATATTTCAAGTGCTCATCATACCATAAATATCCACCCATCAATCTGGGAAAATTCATAAAAATCAAGTAAAATATTCTCTAATCAGTGCAAAAAAGTTAAGGAAAAAGACTGAAAAATGAGGAAGCAACTTCCTCCCCTGTACTTAGTAAACAGACATTACCATGTCTAGTTGCTCTACTGCTCAGCCACAATGATTCTTGCTGTAAATTAATTTTTGTAATATGTATTATTGTTATTATTATTATAAATATGGTACTCCTATTATACTTTAAATTGTTCATGTTTGATGTTTTAGAATTTTAGAGCACCAAAAAAGCACATTTATCCTTATTTGTGATTCTTGTAAGCCATATTTTCCCCTCTTTTAAAATTGTCAAAAATAATTTTTTCTTTTAATTTTTGATTATGCACCAATCTACACATAGTGTAGATTGGTGCACAATAAGAAAATACAAAAAAATTGAATATGAGCCCATTATTTTAGGAGAAAATTGCATGTTTTTTGTTAGTGTTTTTATGCAGGGGGCAATCAGACTCACATAGCTCAGTACGTTAGGGGGGTACTTAGGATGAAAAGGGGTTATCAGTTGTCAGCATGATAATTTTCATGGTCATGTTCACATACATCAATGATTGAATTGAAAAATGAAAATTGAAAATTGAAATCATAAACTGATTTGATTGCTGAAAATTCTTTTGTTTAGGGAATTTGAATTTTGAAAATCGGAAAGGTTTGCTAAAAAATCAAATTTTTCTTTGGTTTTAGCTCAAAATGCCCCATAAACACATGCATTATTTGAAGTGATTGTTTCTTTCAAAAACCAGGTACTGTTTTGCAAATCTTGAATCTTTGTTTGCTAGTATCTGGATTTTGGCTTGGGGTTGCTAATGGGTCCCTCCCCTTATGCTCCACTGTAAGTATTAGGGGGCCTGAAAGGGGATTGCTTACACGTGTGGACCATCTAACAAGGAGGGAGAGAAGCCACACAAAAATGGTGACAACTGGGCGAAAAAATCAAATAATGGTAATCTAAAACTATGGGTATATTCCATAGGCCGGCATGGAGACCTGCCACTAACAAGCCTTTGCTCCCAAATCCACCTACAGTGAGATTAAATTTTGCCCAATATGTAGTACGAGGGGCAGCAATGAATACCAAAGTCTGCGAGGCTGCAAGTGACCAACATCTGATTTAAATGCACCAGTGGTGCATTAAAAGTTATCTTGGTCAGTTCTTATGATGTATTCATTTATGAAAATGTTTAAAACATTCTTGGTCAGTCCTCGAGCGCTTAAAGATCATCAATTGGCAATATCACTCACTGCCATAATTGGCGCTCCCATCTCATCATGAC
>JALLOT010000725.1:0-18120 GCA_036939595.1 Thalassiosira livingstoniorum
GAAGTTTGAGTGAAAATAGACAAAAAATCAAGTTTACAAAAATGGATCAAGTTTTTGAACCCTACTTTTAACATTGTATTTCTAATGTTTGTAATGTTTGCAGTGGCACCATCGGCATCGGTACCATCGGCATTGGCTCCACAGGCACCATCAGCTTTGGCATGCTCAGCCCGGCCAAAGCCAGAGGCTGCATGTCATGGCCAAGAATGGTTTTCCAATTCAAAAGCCTTAGCCAAGAATGGCATCGAGAAGATTGCTCCTTGGCAGTGGTATGTCAAGGATCAATTTTGAGACCCTATTTACCCTGGCACAGCAAAAAGGATAAGAATGACCAGTCTAGAAGCATTCTTATTGTTATACCCCGACAAGCAGCTTGGGCTCATGGTGAGGCTTACCAATGAGAACCTGAAGAAGTAAAGCAAGGACAACATGACAAAGGGCAAGTTTCTCAAGTTCCTGGGAATAATGATCCTCATCACTCAAGTGAGGGCCCATAACCGCCACAAACTATTGTACCCTCCAAATGTTTTTGAGTTTTTTGAAGATGTAGACTTCAAGATGACTGGGATGCAACACCATTATTGGGAGGACATCTGGAGGAATCTCAGGTGGTCAAGACAAGAAGATAAACAACCAGAAGGGATTCCACATGCTGTGTGGCAGTGGAATCCTGTTACAGTCACATCACAAACTTTAATAACCAACGAGCAGAGAATTTCTCCCCATCAGATAAGATCACTGCTGACAAGTCTTTTGCCCACTGGCACGGACTTAGTGATGTGTGGATTAACATGGGTCTTCCGGTTTACATCTCATATGAGTGAAAACCAGAAGATGGATGCAATATCCAAGACGTTTGCAATGCAGAGGCAATGATCATGCTGTGCATCAAGTTGGTGAAGGACAACAAGTTGGAGGCAGAGTATATGGCAAGCTTGACTGGTGAGAGTGTGCCACAACTCACCAATCAACTAGGGGATCAACACGTGGCACAACCTCCCATTGCACCCCAGTCTGCCAACCAAATTGGCCAGGAACACGATGACTGGGACAACCTGCCCCATGAAGCAAAGGTGGCCCTTGAACTGATGGCACCTCTTGAGTCGTTGCTGCTGACTCTTACTTTGCCAGCATGAGGACAGCAGAGGCCTTCTGAAAGCACAACATGCATTTTGTTGGCGTCATCAAGACAGCAATGAAGGAGTTCCCCATGGCTTGCCTCTAGCAGCAGGAATTCAAGAAGCGGGGAGACCAGTTTCATCTGGTGAGTGGGAGTAATGACACAGCTGAGTTGGTGGTGCTGGCTTGGGTTGACCGAGAGTGGCATTACCTATTCAGTAACTGCAAGGGGGTGGACACGGCAGAACCAATCTACTGGAAGCGCTGGCAACAACTGGAGCTGGAGAAGAATCCCTTCTCCAATCCTGAACATCCGCAGCTCATCATCTCACAGCCTGAGATGTCCAGGCTCTTCTATTCCATGGCCGGTAAGATTGACCAGCTCAACGGGCAGCGGCAAAAAGAGCTGGAAATCAAGAAGTACATTTGTACCAACAATTTTGACAAGCACATCAACACCACGATCTTTTCAATGGCCATGGTGGATGCCATGAACTTCCACCAAGCATGTTGTCTTTCCAATAATCTGGACAAGTCCCCACACCATTTCTTCACTCATCTTGCTAAGGAGATGATCAAGAACACAGTGGATGGGACGGCCACAAGATTGCAGACTGCTGCAGCTTCCACATCACCCATAAGCTGCAACCATGTGCCAATCCTTTAAGTCACACCCAAGATCGATACCAAGACTGGCAAGAGAAACCAGCGGATTTGTTGGGTCTACAAAATGAAGACTACTCTTATCTGTAGTCTTTGCAGTAAATCTGATTCTGGTGCCATTTCTGACAACCCTTGCCACAACTCCGAGATCGGAAGANCCATGTGCCAATCCTTTAAGTTACACCCAAGATTGATACCAAGACTGGCAAGAGAAACCAGCAGAATTTTCAGGTCTGCAAAATGAAGACTACTCTTATATAGTCTTTGTCGCAGATCTCATTCTGGTGCCATTTCTGACAACCCTTGCCACATCTGCAATGTGAAGACTGGCAGGGATTGCTGGGCACTCCATGTTGAATGCAAGAATGGAGAGTTCCTAAACCTTGCATCTGCTTACTCTGACAGTGATTCAGAGTAAGATAAGCCTACAGCTATTACTACACTACTACATTATTTCATGATTCCTTTCAGAAATCCCATTTTTGCAAAAATCTAATTCTGTTTTGACCATGTTGCCATCCATTTTCAATCAGACCAAGTGCACCAGATGTTTATCATGGTCAAAGCACATCCTCTGGTGGAAGCAGCTTTTCTTTGACAGCAAAAAATAATGTTGCCATTGTGACGGAAATGTGATTTTTGACCACCATTTTGGTGATGAAGACTTGGTAGTGCGCCCATGATGCCATACATCATTGAAAAGGTGATTGCAATTGCATAATCATAATTCTGTAGGACAAAAATTAACCTTAATCACCCATTTGTATCAAAAAGCCATTTTTATGTGAGACAGAGGGAATAAGTATCTTTCTTATCTGATATGGTGGCTGTTATTGATACCAAAAAAGGTCAATCACATACTTATCATCATCTACCAGAGCTACATTCAGTGTCATGTTCCTATTGTGTGATACTCCACTGTGTTTTGTTAGAGATTGTAATACTTCCCACTTCCCAGATCAGAGCCCAAAGACAGGGGTATGGTACTAATAAGATATGAGACATGGGTCTATAAAGTTGAAATAGGGTCTCTGGACCCCAGCAGGCCAGCTCAATGACATCATAGGGATATCATAGATCATAAATATGGAAAATGCTAATGTATTTACAAAATAATTTGATATTGGACAAAAAAAATTTCAATACTAAGGAATGGCAATCAATTGTTTTTTGTGTTTTGCAGATGATTTGTAGAAAATTTACATCTGTTTCTATATTTGGCTGGTACACGATACGCATGAACATGTAGTAAGCTCAAATTTGGAATAGCCTGCCTAGTCATTCAAGTCACTGGTCATAAACAAAAAAGTGTTTTCATTTCTACTTGTCAAATTTCAAATTCAAATTTAAATTCAAGGATTTGAATGTTCACTTGAAGTACCAGTTCTTATGTATAGTTTTGAAAGATTCCAAACTGAAAACAGTTGCAAAATGGATGCAAAACACAAAAAACAAATGAAAGCCATTTCTTAGTATTGAAATCTCGATTGTTGAAGGGCCAGCTCCCACACAAAACCAAATTATTGCTTGTTTCAGAAAATATTTCCAGTTTTTAAAAGGATGACCCTCATATAGGGGTATGTCAAATATTTTTTATACCACACCCCTGCACAAAGACCAAAGAAGATAGCCAAAATTATTTCACCAGTATTCACATATAATTGAAAATTATTCATTTAGAACAGCCTTCAAACAATGTCAAGAACTGTCTGTGAAACATCAAATCCTCCAGATGATTCCTACACAAACTGTGGAGCTTTCACGTATCTACATTCATTTTCCATGGTTGACACCTTGCTCAAGGGGGCTTTCCTTTGTTCCCAACAATGCATGCTACCGGGGGACAACACCAGCGTTGATGTCTTTTTTGCCCTCTCCCAATGACTATGCCATCATGCATAAATTTATAGCCTAAATCTACAATTGCACCAAGATCTATTATGAGAATCATAAATTTACATTCAACAATCTCAATGTAGTGACACCTGGCAATATTCAGAGCTGGATGAATGAAAATGCTTTTGGAGATCCAGATCCAGATCCAGATCCAGATCCAGATGATGCACTGATCCTTTTAGACAATCAATCATTCCATTGCTTTAGGGGTTCCATTGGGGATTGGGGTGCTCATGCCAAATATTCCAATGTGGTGGGATCCGGTTAAGAAAGTGGGGAACCCTGCAAAATTCTGTTGAAGTAGATAAGATAATTAAGAAGGTAAAATGCTCAAAAATGAAGAAAATAACTCAAATGGAAAGAAACAAAAAATAGGGATGATGATGAGGAAGGCAAAGTAATTTTTAGGGACTCAAGTGAATCTGTTGAAGCTGAGCACAAAAAACTACACAAATCATCAAGTCGAACCTGCAATAGATCCATTGGTTTCACCAGATGCACTCAAGCCTGGAGAAGCTGATTACAAAAAGTATCATATATCACAGTTATCACCAGTAGCAAAGCACACTTTGAGAGAAAAAAAAAGACAGCAAACCTTCCAGTAGCTGCGATAGATTTTTTAGCCCATGTGATGCTGAGAACAACACTATTCATCATGCAGCATCATCAGCCATGCTAACTGTCTAAGAAATAAAGAATATGATAAAAACTGTGGCTGCCATACCTCTTTCAAACACAGTTTTGAATCTTTTATTAGTGGAGCAACAATTCAGTACTATCAATCAGGTATTCTTCTTGCTTTGCATCAATTATGTTCTTCCATTGCAACAGAAGACACTTCATTTGCTTGGATCAAAAATAAAGAGCATATCACAGAAGTTTCCAGATTGTATGGTAATAGTCACTTCCATCAGATGGGATTCCAGTTGAAAAACATGTATTTTCTCCCTTTTTCATCCAAGGTGAAGTCAAAAGATAAGTACCCAAATACTCGCTTTCATTTAGAATGTTTGAAAAATGGCCAAATCATCATTGGCAACATTTGTCTTCACACAGAAGTTATGGCTGAAAATGATAACAACAAACCATGTGATCAGAAAACTCCAATGATGCCAAAAGACCAATACACCAAAACCCTCATCCTTCCCAATGCAGAAAGACTAGAGCTTCATATTGAAATTTACAAATACTTTCAATGTTGGCTGGAAGAAGAAATGAAGCTTTTGGAAGCCTTGCCAAAAAGGAGAGGGACATGTTATTGCAAATAGAAATTTGGAATTAATGTGAAAGGTATTCAGAGCATTCTCGTTGGATTGCAGCAGTCCTTTCCTGTAATCAAATGAATTAAACAACCATTCTCAGAGGAAAATTCTGCAGAGAAGTTGGGAAATTCACAGCAGATTATACAATTACCTTTTCTTGAGAATGCTTTGCAAATGCAAATATTACAATGTACGACTGAGTCATCAACAGAATTGATAGACAAGTTCAATTTCTTTATTACAAAAATCCTTAAACACAAAGAAAAAACTGGTGATGTCAATGTGAGGAAAAGAGGTGAAAATGAAATTGAACTCAGCCAATCAATGGGTGCACCAACTTAAACTTGAGAAATCACATCTTATGACAAAAAAATAGAATTTGAGCCAAGAACTGTACCTATTGGCCCAACTTGTCTGACTAGAGAATGCATTCAACATATGGAATCTGTAAGATTCCAATGGTATAAGTATAAGCCAACATCATTGTGTGAAAGAATCAATGATATTATTAGAGATATGGATATTTTTAAAGAAGATTATGGTAATGCCCTGTTGATTCAAACATAAAATTGATCTTGTCTTGAACTATGAAATGCCTTTTGTTTCTACACTGTCACATGAGTTAGGCCACTTAAAGTTTCAAAAAGACTTCAAAAAACACAGTTATAACCTTTGCCAATGGTCTTGGCAACTTACAACTTAGATCTGAACAGAGAGGATGGAGCAATATGGGGACAAGCCAGGAAAGAAGTCTCATAAAACGTCTCTCACAAAAGAAAGAATTGAAAGGTTGGATGCTCTTGGTACAAATTTGCAATGTTTATTTGGGCTAACACATATATCTTCTAACCTAATGGTTTGCCTTTTCTTCTGTTCAAGGCTTCAAATGAGGCAACCTACACAAAAAGGTCATTATACAGAATATGTATCTCACTTGTGTTGCCAATGTTCCAAAGCATAATCAGTTTAATTTTTTCTTTTCAGAGCTCCTAAAATACAAAGAAAAAATGGTTACATCAATATTTGGCAAAAAGATAAGGATGCACCCGAACTTTGTGCATGGGTGCATGGTCTGAAATGCAAGAGATCATTGATCAAAAGTTTTTTCAAAAGGAGAAACTTAGATTTTGATCCTGGCACCTCAATAAGCCCCACATGTCTGGCAAAAGAAGGCACCCAATGGCTGGAGTCTGTAGGTTTTAGATGGTATATACAAAAACCAATGCAGGACAAGTTTGATGAACTTTTCAGAGAACTGATAGCCGATAGAGCAACATGGTATGGCATACTTCAGAATTATACTTTTTCCATGTGATTTGTTCTATGTATCAACAAATGAAACTCAGCATGATTTGACAAATCCATCTCTATGTTAGGCCACTTAAAGCTAAAATTAAGCTACAAACAAAATGGTTTGAACCTTCAGCAATGGTGTTGCAGTTTAAGATCAGAGAAAAGAAAATTGGAACAAAGTGGAATTGAATCTGGTGGTAAAATGCATAAATCATTCCTCACAGAAGAAAGAATTGCAAGACTAAATGGTATCAGTGATGCTCACTAAAAGTATTGCTGCAGTGTTTGAGTGAACTGCCTTATTTATTTCTCCTTTCTTCTTTCAAAATAGGTTTCAAATGGGAAACAAAATTTCCAAGGCCATGGATAGAGCACTTTAATGAGCTTCTTGAGTTTTATCCAGAAGATGGCAAGTCAACTGATTTTTTTTATTTTGAGAAAATTCTTGGACACTTTATGCCAAAAAAGAACCAAAATTTATGGAGGAGCATTTTACAAAATTGAATGAATTACTGAATTGGGATGGAAGTGGAGGAAGCAAGGGAACAAAAACTTTGACGAATTTATGGGAAACTCATGAGCTACAAAGAAGAATTTGGTACTTATCTTCGTCATTCAGTCCAAATTTAATGATTTTGCGTTTATTGAGGATCTAATATCGAACAAAATATTTTTCATTTAAGGTGGTGTCAACGTAGTACCATCACGCTACGAGCCCGATCCGCAGGTAAAACGTATCAACTCAAACAAAAGACGAATCAATATTATTTTTTGCAAAACAAGAATATTCACTCTTTATTTCTTTGTGATTCGTTGTCACATTTAAGGCAAATGAAAAACGCGCTGTACGAGAAAGGGCTTGATTGTGCACCTGACATTCTAAATGCTGAGGAGAAATCGGAAATAACAACATTAGAAGATCAAACACTTAAAAGAGCAATGACGTACCCAACGAAAGTCAGGATCGAGATGCACTTGACAAGGCCGGGTTTCTTTGGGATTTGTCGCCAAACAGCGATTAATGACTTTGGCATGGATTGTAATTTCTGTCTTCTACGCTGCAGTGGCTGCAAAGCTAGTGCGGGACTCTCCAAGGCATTGCCTCGATATTTTCATAGTCTTCGTCTTCCCATAGAGTCTGATTCCACTCACCACGTTTACTCCCATTTAGTTATCATTATTTGTCGGGGCACATCATTTTCATGTGGACCAATGATGAACCATCTCAAATACTAATGTGTTGCTATCTTACTCAATAGTCCAAAGCTAATAGTGTTGATCTACTTATGGGATTTCCTTTGTAGAGAATGAAGTAGGTAGTACTATAGAGTTCTGCTGCGAAAGCAAAGGGTGTGAGTAGCATGACAAGGAATAAACTATGTTTGCAATTTTTATAATTGCCTGCCAATATCCAATCTTTGGCCTGGTCATTTTTTCTCAAGGTGTGGCTGATTGTCGTCATCAGTTTTTCGATAAACCTTTAGAAAATGAAAATCGCAAAGATATCGCATGCTGGTACCACCATGTTGGAGTTGACAACCACTCAATCGACAAAGATTCAAAGGCCGCGTATCACCATACACCTTTGCCCCACACTCAACAAGAGTTTCGAATCCAGAAAAAGTTGAAGCGAAAGGAGCAGCTGAATGACGAAAAAACATCACGCATTCAGCTTCGTCGTGGTCAGCAACATCAGGTGAAGAAATAAATTTGTGTTTTGCTGTGACTTTGGAAATTATGTCCACAGCTGGGGTCTTGCCCCAATTTTCCTCCGCAGCTGTAGACATTTCATGATACTCTTTTGTGACATTCTCGGCAACGTTTCGATAATTATCTGACAACATCTTTGCTTCCCCGGTTAACCATGGCCGGACGACTGGAATGGGTCTCACAGGGGGAGGAGGTGGAGGAGGTGGAGGGTAATAGTATCTTGGGAACCATGCTCTTGGTAATGCATCAATACTGCGATTCGTGTCAGTCATTATACTGACACCTCTAGCCGTTCCCTTCACAGCAAGAGAGTTGAAATTTGACCCCGCCATTGCCACAGTATCACCACCAACTTTGGTTGACTCAACAGCACTGTCACTCGATTCTGTCATCCCATGATTATCGGGTTTGCTTTTATTCGTCATGTGAGCATCACTCTTCATTCCCGTTACTTCTCCTTCCTGTGTTAATCGCTTCTCAGGTCTGCACCTAACATAATGAGGAAGAGGAGTGGGGTCATGATATCGTGGTACAGTGTAAGCCCACCCAAGTGAGGACGATGGAATCAAGGCATTCATGGCATAGATATTGGTGGTGTGCTGTGGTGAAATGTGAACTGAGCGGGTATCAAGATGTTGTAGTACCCTGTTTGACGCCAATACTTTCTCAAACAATTCATAGTGGAAACCACACAAATACCTTCGTTCATGACCCCAATGATTACGGAAACACCCCGACACTCTACAGCATCGCATGATGGAACTGCCGTCACCGTATGATTTCTGATCACTGTTGGAAAGTGCTTCACGTTCAGAGAGTGATGAACAAAGTGTGGTCCCACATCTGCAGAACAGCTCATTCTCAATCTCTGGATGGATATTGACAGTCGACCCACGCTCTGCGTCGGGTTCATGATGAAACACTGGTATATTGTCGACTCTTTTCTCCATCCATGAATTCGCAATAGTTGCCAACTCTTGTTGCCTTTTCTTCTGTTCTATTTGTGATCTTATCCTTTCCCTTTCATCCTCAATTACTTTCCGCTTTTGAGACAGTGCTTCTTGCACTTTAGTCCAGTTGACTGCCTAAAATAAAGACGCAATTGAAATTTTGTTGAAGAAAGTGATCCAAAGGAACATTTTGTAATCAGCAACACTAACCTCATCTGCTGTTCGGAAAAAATAATTCGATTTTCTAAGTTCGACCTCTTTTTGCTCGGTTGAGGAATCGAAGAGACCTAAATCATACATCTTCTTTTGTCTAAAAGAAAAGGATATCTCTGTGTTTTCCAGATACTTTGTGTACTCCTTGGCAGCTTTTCCAGCATATAAAATCCAACTCTGATCATCAGCCCACTTGAAAATAGGACACAGAGTGATATTAACGAATAAATAAGAGGTAATTGATTTATCAAGTTGAAAATTCTTACCTCCTTCAGTTCATCGAAAGATACAAATTTGTTTGTGAATGTTAGCATGCCGAAAAGTCGCTTGTACGCTGAAAATATGTCGAAAGAAGTTGAATCATGAGGAACAGAGTGGAAAAAAATGTGACGTTAGATATTTCAAGGCTTACCCATTAACCTTTCGTAATTTTCCATCCATTCGCAGTCCTCTTTCGAGTAAATAAATCCAATGGATGCAAGCTTCTTCAACTCCTCTTGATGGTCCAAAAAATCTTTGTCACCGAGAACTTTCTTTGCTTTCCGCATTTTTGCGCGTTGAGTCTTCACCCAATCGTAAAATTCTATTGTTGAATTGAACGGAGTGACGTAGCTGTGTCCGTGATTTTCTTTGAACTCCACCAGTGTTTCGTACATTGAAGTCCAATGACTTTTTGCTGTACATGGTGGCTCTTCATCTGAGCTCGGGTCAGCATCAGTGGATTTTTCTGGTTCTGGCGGTTTCTCCGGCATTGGGAAGTTAAATCCTTTCTCCTTTAATCGCTCTACATGCTCCTCGGTCAGTCTCCAATCAAGACCAAGTTCTGTCAGATCGTCTAGATGTTTTTGCGTAAAATGAGGGGGTATTCCACCCGTCTTGTTGTTAGGGTTCAACGTATCCCTTGGCATTCTTCGGTAATAGCCAAGAATTCTTTCAATCTCCGCCTCCGAGGGATCATCCTTATTGAAACGTGCCGGCAAGCTTCCGTTTTCGTCAACCCAAGCTTTCACCTTGGAATAAACCTTGTCCCAGTGATCTTTTCCTCTGAGATTGAAAGCAAACCCAATTCTCTTCAAAGCTGCCTTTTTGTAAGGATCGATTCCGTCTTCTGTTCTAGCCTCCCGTCGTTGTTTCCCAGACCAAATGCCGAGAGCCTTTTCTTCTGCGTCAATTTTTGCCTGCCAGTTCCGCCGAGGGTTGCAGTGTCCATTTTCTTCACTCCATGTTTTGAGACGATGGTACATTTCATTCCAATTATTTTCTTGTGAGAGGAAGGCATTGAGCTCATCGTCGCCAATGACAACACTTTCGTCCTCGTCAGCATGACCACCCCCTTCATCGGCGGCTTGAACAATGTTTTCATTAGCATTTGCATTGGCTACGAGCTCAGCATTTTTCTTTTCAAGTTCTTCGATACGATTGTGCAGCTCTTTGACGGTGTTATCGGTGACGCCACCTGAACTTGCAACGAGCTCCTCAATTCGTTTTTCAAGTTCTCCAACAGCGCAGCGCTTCCTCGGTCGATTCTAAGATTTGTTTCACCATGGTCGGTGATTTGGATTTGGGCTTTAGAATTGATTGATGTGATATTACGCAGCAGCTGCAATCTTTTACTAGGCAAGACTACTTATCCTTTCACTCAGCCAGAAGAGGCCAAAAACCAGCATGCAAACCTTTTGAAATGAAAACACATGGAGGCATGAGTCACATAAGAGTTCTTTCAACTTTCAACAATGCTCTCTAGGCTCAAGGTCTTTTTTGATGAATGGATTTTGTTTGCAATACATACTTTGCTGTTTGGGTGATTTTTATAATATTAATAATAATGTCTAGTTTAATAAGTCTCATCTATGATAGATGAGCCACACTAGTGGAACGTAACGAGTTATCATAAAAAGTATTTGTAGTTGATTCTCCTAAAAAAGTATCCTGAGAGAGTCCCAGTGAATGCAAAACCTGCAAAGCTTCACAATCAGTCATGCAAGGGTGTTGAAAAAAGTCCGTCCGTGCACTTTTGAATCAAAAATGGAAGCAATTGAAATTAGTAGTAAGTATGCGGTTAGTAAGTAGTACCATAGAGTCACAATGAAAAAACATGCAATATGAACTACAAGTTCAAGGTTTAATTATTCAGACCCCCTGACGACTTGAACTTCTGGAAAAATATCAAAATCATGGTACAAACAAATCCATATCAACCCATTCTTTTGTATAGCAAAATTTGCTTACTCTCTCTTAAAGTGATTCTTTTCCAGATCCAACCTAAACATGAGTAGGTGACAAGTGACAAGCCAATGCCATCTGCATCATATCTCCTCCTGAATCCTGAAATAATCTACAAAAATATAAGCAAAAATAGATTAATATCATGGATTCAGGTTCATCACTCATCACTGGAAAATATTTTAATGATATTCAGTTGATAAGTTCAGGAATCAATTATTTTGTTAAAAGACATAAAGATTTGCAAGTTGCAACAGTTTTCCTAGGTCCTATGACAATTGTTTCATCCATGCTTTACAGAGGCTAAGTAAGGACCTCTAGGCTCTGTATTCCTCTCAATGCATTTTTCTTGTTCTCCAATGTGCTTGTTTTGTAAAACATAAATAAAAAATAAATGAACTACATTTGTTGACAAATACAATAGTAATGTTCAAGTAGAACTACACATGAGAGCAAAATTCTCTGTATTCCAAACCAGTAGTTCAAAAATATCTAATTTTTTCTGACTACTGGTGCAAAATACAAAAGGTGTCTGATTTGTTAATGGATTATTGGAGTTCTGTAAAAAGTTCACCAGGTTTTTGATACACATATACATTTGGCAAAAATATGTCACCATTATGTAGTAAGGAAAGAAAAAATGAGTCCAACAGTTTTGTCAGTAATAGAAGCATGGATCCTGCAAATCTCAATGATATTCTTTTTCAGAGATCAATTCTGGAAGTTTGATTGGGAAATTTGGATTTGAAATATTGCATCAGACAAAATCATTTTCTTCTAAGATTCAAACTCAGTCTTTTTTAAATATTTAAATTCATTAATATTTTTTGTTTAAAAGATAGTAATAACAAAATTTTATCATTCTATCAGTAGAAATTTTTGACAAAGTTATTGGTAAGATCATTCAACATTTTACATAATTAAAATTGTCTTTGTATATCACACAACATATGAAGGAGAATCATATGGATTGGAAGGGAAGTGCACACGTATGAAAATGATGCAATCTATTAGTGACTTCATCCATTATTGTTCTAAATGATACCAAAGCAGGAACCAGTATCAATCACAAAATGCCAATGTAGTTTTTGTACTGATTGATAGCACAAACAGGATAAAAAAATATTATATTGTTAATTAGCCTAACTTTCTGATTGTTCTAGGTAGCAAATAACTTAGAAAAGTTCTTGCTCAAAACAGTGATTGGTTGATTGATTTGGTTGCGATTGATCTTTCATCAACCAGTATTGCACCTTCAAGTAATGCGGTGTATTGTTCTTGAACTTTACCATTGAAAATTATAAAACTTAAATGCAAAGTGTTTTACCTATTTGACCTGTAGTAGATGCTTGTTTAAGAAATTTGTTTTGTTGAACTACAAAACTATTGTTCACAAGTAACATAGCTTTTTTCATGGAAACTGTAGTATGCACAGTTGCAAAAATGGCTTGCAATGGTGACAATTTTTCAGCCATGAAAAAATTGGCAACATTAGTGTCAGTGTCAGAAGTGGCAATGGGGTCCATGGTTCACTCCATTTTTATAGCTTTTACTTTTATTGTCAACACTGACAGAATATTATGTTTTTTCAGTGCTTGGTAAAATGTTACTGCATGCCTCAAAAGCAAAACAATTGATACTAGCAAGTCACTTGTTAGTAATTTACAATGGCATTTTCATTATTTGAAATTCAAAGATATTTGATTTGATGACAAAATTCAATTGTCAAAATGAAAAAATATCACCATAGCAAAAGCTCTAATGCTCAAGTACTTTTCTCCTTGGTCATATTCCTCCCAAGGCAATTTTTCTCTAAATATGAAAATAATATGAAGTGTAAAATATATTTCTTGATTCACTTATTTGAACATTCTCAAGAAGGAAAAAATGTTTCTAGAAAACTTACATTGATTGATTATAGAGAGGTTCTCTTGTAAAGTGGTTGTACAAAATACAGTATTATAAATAATATCTCACACGTAAAAATCACAAATACTATGTTGTCAAGTTGTTACACAATTTGAATACTTAACTCAACAATCATGAAAGATAAAAATGAAAATCAGATTCACAAATATGAACCTTCATTCAAGACAGAAGCTATCTGACTATCTTACAAAATGTTGTTAATCTGCATTCTTGGCTCCTAACCCAATGAGAGATGTGTGTTGTTTGAAGGTATATTCACCATAGCAGTGACAACTTTACATTTTTCTATAATCGCTACAAGAATATGCCCTTTCAATTATAGGAGAATGAGATTACTTGTGAAGTGTAATTTTTTTTACTGGTGAAGTGTAAATTTATTGTTTTTTCTAATTTAACCATATATCTCATGATATGGAAAAAAATGTGTACACCTTTAAAGGAAGGATTCAACCTCTGAATAAAGTATAATTCATGGTGGTTTTCATTTTTTCATGATAAATGTGGTAGCAACTTCATTGAAAATTAAAGCTACACAAGTGATATCATTGCATCACACAAAATCATCTTGACCCAACAGAAATAAAAATATTCATTACATAAGTATGATGTTACAGAGTGCAAGTCATAAAATTGGTAATACTATCACATTTCCATTATTGTGCTCTATACTTTTTTGAAAAAATGTATAATACTGCAATATGCAGTATTGAATTTAGATGAATCCTCTTCAAAATGAGTCAAATCTATATAGAGTGCAAAATGATTTTCCAGGAAACATTTTTCATGATTTTAGATGATTTAGGAAGAAAAATTGTTCAGATTGTCTTAAATTTAATGACAAAACTGTTCTTTTAAATGAATATGTTTGTCAATTTTGAACTAGCTTTCAGTATTCTTTGTTATTTTTATTTTCTATTTTTGAGGCAGAAGTAGTAATTTGGTTGAAGTGTCAAAATATCTCAAACTTGATTCCTCTTGTCCAATGGTGTAGAAGTAGATTGTAGTCTCTCCATTTCAATTTCAAAAAGTGACAATCAATCATGATCATGTCCATGAATTCCCCATATTGGATCAACAAGTCTCTAGTTTTGTGAATCCAAAGAAGTTGATTGACTTCATTCTTTTGATCTCTTTTCATCCTTATTTGTGATTAGGATCTGGATATATTAGCAAGATATCAATGTCACCTCCAATTAATAAAGACAGACAGTTGATACTCTTATTCCAGAAGACTTGTTACTTAATACAGAAGTGTAATATTTGCAACGTAGATATTTGAAACTTGGGTTGATGTGGTAAGTTTCATTTCATTCCATCAACTTTACTTGAATAAATCATCTTGGGATTCATAAGTTTTCTTTAAATTTGACATTGATTAGTAATTCACAAGATCTATTGTTTGTTTCCTTCCTTGGGACTTGAAGGCAAAAATATTTGGGAGTATGCTGTTGCATTGCTTCTGCAATAGGTATTGGTGGAAGTACTCCTATTTTTTGACTGCAGCTGTTTTTGGCAAAAGAATTGAGAGTTTAGATGTTGTAAATAAGTTTTGAAGTATGTTATTTGTTTCATAGTAATAGCAAAGTTTTTTAGTATATTATTACCCCAAAGTATGCCCATCCAAGATCAGCAAAGGCAAGGGCATTTTTTTCATTTGATTACAGTTTATAGGTGTGTGTTCATGAATCTTGGGCTTTGATTCTCTCTGATCTAGAAGCAATTACTTGATTATGTAAGTGTAAATTATTCAAATGTTATGTTTCTAGTCACCAAACTGACTCTATCTAAAGTATGATTACTATATAAAGTTGGAGTAGAAGTAGAATATCATTTAAATCCAGTGCAGATTTTGTGCCCCCCAGTGTGAATACAAAAAGTAAATGTTGGTCTAGTCGATTTTGACTACAAAATCGTATTTTGCATACCTAGAAAATTCAAAGAAATTAAGGTTATTTTCACATAAGCTCTTATACATCCACCAAATATTTTTGGCAATGAAAATCTCAATATCTCTGTTTTATACTTCTACCTTGATTATACCACTTCTGTGCAAATGTTCTATTGTACTTTTATATCAACTTAGATATTGCACAATACAAAACATAATATATACCCTGACATCAACCTATCCCCAAGATAGCATTTATTTATAAATTTAAGAACCAATAGGCCATTTCAATGATACAAAAATGTAAAAGACAAAAATGGCTATGAAATGTTTGCTCCTTGATCTTTCTGGTAAAACTATCAGGTGCATTCTACTCCTATTTTTAACAGGAAAGTTACAATCAGAGAATGGTATCTCCATGAAATACCCAGTGGAAAAATAATTACACATGATAACATGTATTTCATACATTTGATTAAAAAATGGTTATACACAGTAGCAGCACCCATATCTTTTAAAACTGGAGCGTACCGTTACAGGATTATTTTTTGGTGATTTTTATTTATTTTTGAATCGCCAAATGGAATCTAAAAATATTTGCGAGCGATTTCGCCTAAAATAATTTTCATATAAAAACAGTCAATATTTTCGTGAGGGAAATGTGTTTCAGCATAAAATTACAATATAATACGGTCTTTTATCATAATGTTATCAAAAATAGCAACATTTTGTAGAATTATGGCAACACCATGGACAAAAATGTGAAATACAACTCTGGCTTTGACAGAAATAGACACAACACAATTTTCAGCCATTTTTCAGCCATTTTGGAAATATCAATATTATGGCTCTAATTTTTCCAAAATAAGAAAGTTAGTTTTAGTACACAATTGTGGAAAGACAATTGTTTATTTTTTGAACTACTTTCCTTTTTGTCAGTGATATTGAAAAATTAAGTTTTGCATTCTTTATCTTTAAGCATCTGTGCCAATCTCCATTGATATTAGCCATCAACATTTATTGCACCATTTGATAGTGGATCAAAATTTCTCAAAAATGTTATCATTGCATTTAGTTATTGCTGTGTCTGTGTGTGACAATTAAAACTTACATACAAGGTTCCCTTTTTGACTTTCTATGGCCAACACTGTGTCGTGGTTACTTCCAACAACATGAACATGGGAAAATCAAAATTAAAAAGAAAATCCTTTTCCTTCTTGGAGCCAAAGACTAAAGTCAAAGCTACATGCTCCTCAACAAGTCCCTCAAGATTCCAAGAATGAAGTTTCTTTTAAATAATGAGCTGTCAACCTTGAGCTCAAGTTACCATCAACCTTGCTCCATAACAGTGTTGATAATACTTGAATTTGATCATAATCATGATGGCAAGGCCCAAGAAAAAAATCCATTACCTTCCTAGAAACTCGTGGCACCATCATTCAAGCTTTCATGCACTAATTTTCTGGCAGTCTTTGTCCTCATGATGAACACAATGGAAGCAATTATTATTGTAGTATTGAAATAATTACATTAAGATCAGACATATGTTAAAGTTATCAGCATCCTTTTGGACATTCACATTGTCCCTACTTGCTAGAGAAAATTGCAGTCACTTCATTGTTTCTTGTAGTTTCCTATGCACATATTATTACTGAGTTAGATCAAACTGAAATACATAAGTGTGATTTCTTAGACTCATTTTGTAGTTGTAGAGGTTGCAATCTGCTACAAAAGGGATTGCTGCAAGTCATTGGAGGATGGTAGTGTAATGCCAATCCTAGCCATAGATGATGGGCATGGACATTTTTAATCTCATTATTAATGTCATCTTTCCAAGATTGCAATTTCAAAAAACACTCTTTTGTACTTGCACACCAAAGATGATCTTATTTTGATCTGACAATCCATTTTTTAGCTATATATACAAAAATGATAATGTTAAAAAAACTTAAGACACATGTTAACTTGTATTTGTATTTAGAAATCCTACCTTCCTTTTGGAGCTATTAAAATCTTTCTACAGAATATACAAAACCATAAATTCCTTTATCCTAGCCCAAATAATATATGTGCAATAGTAAGCAAAACCAAAAGGAACCAATTTGTACCCACTACCCATACCCATTACCTAAGAAAACAGAGGAAAATTTGGTTGTACTCATAATATTTTTAACCAAACACCTGTAGAGATTGGCAGCAACTATGAAATGAGTTCCCAACCAAATATCCCCTGACTACAATTATCTAATACCATAGTAATAGTGTCCTTCTCATTATTTTTGGATCACTATGTACCAAATTGACAGTAAATCTAGCAAAATTTTGCAGCTAAAAGCATGTATTTTTGCTCAATTTATTAGAAAAATTGAAATTCCAAATCTAATTTGGTACTAGTGTCTGTATGTTTCAATTTGCACTCATCTCAAAACAAAAGCAGAGTTACAGTCAGTGAAAAATACATCATTGCTGGAAAATTGTTACCAAATCTACCATTAATGGTTATCATTTGTTTGAATTGTCATATACTCACCAGACCAGATAATCAGAGCAATAACAAATTCTTAAACACCTTGCAATCAAAAACCTTTTGATATGTGTTATGGGGGATATTTTTGGTATTAGGTTTGATTGACACTGAGATGAAATCACAGATCCAACATGTGATGGTGATGTGTTGTTAGATGATCACCATTCCTAGCAGCCCCAAAGCCCCCAGCTACTGGTGGTTTTTTTAGTGTTTTTGGTTTGTTGAATGGGTATTCAGAGATGCAATACCAACAATTTGTGTTTGGTTGGTTTAAACAATAGAGTTGTGCATGGGGGAATGCTTCAAGATGGGTAAACTAACTTCATCAGGGAATTTCCTTTGAGATAAAAAATGCTGACCTTTGGGAGCAAATCATGTAACCCCACTAGTGAAAAAAAGACACAAAAAAGTGCACGCTACCTTTCTTATTTTTGTGTTTTTTTTGCA
>JALLOT010000726.1:3992-18141 GCA_036939595.1 Thalassiosira livingstoniorum
ACAATTCTGTCTTGTTTTCAACTTTTGGGTCAATCCATTTAAACTGATGTCTAGATACCATCTGAACAATAAATTACATTTGAATAATTAATCTTTGGTACCCTATTTGCTTGATCCTAATGGATAAGAACCCTACTGAACTAAAGTCAACATCAATTTCTAATCAGAATGTTTACTTTACTAATCAAGGGGGGCTACAACATTCTACTAGACCAAATATTTTGAACTTATACAGTGTGAGATGTATCCATATGGTATAAAGACACTATAATTGTGCATTATCATTCTTTGACAGTTGCAAATGGGAAAATTATTGAAGAGGTGTATGAAATTGTTGTACAGGAAATTCTAGCTTGAGATGCATGTTTGCCAACGGTTACATAATTTGATAACAGTTGAAAAAATGAATGTCTCAAAAGCTTACAATATCATTATAATTTTAAAAGATGATCACTATAATGACCACATATTTAATTAGTTGTCTTGAAGAGTAAACTAATGGACTGATTGAAACTGATACCAATATTAAGCAGTTCAGCGTGATTCAACTTGAACTGAGTGAAGCTTGAGAAGTACAAAGTACACATATACACTAAATTTTGAGCATGAATCTGCTGTTATTTTATATATGCTTGTAATTTTATCTACTTGGTGGTGATAATGGTTTATGTTTTATGTATAAATGGCAATTTTGAGTTTTGGTGATGTTGCAAAAGTAAGTATGTGCAAAGCATTCTAAAAGAAAAACCCACCAAGAACAGATATGTCTCCAATTTATTTTATGAAGATGATATGAAAGTAACAACTTTATTTTGTACTGAAAACCTGAATGTTACCATCCTTTTAAAATGATGAAAATAACTTGAATCAAGTTTAAGTGAAAGTGGGTAATTAACTTTCTTACTTTAGTTGTTTGTAAAGCCTTGAATTCAACAAAGACAAAGAAACTATTTTTTAATGCCCAGCCAAAACTTGCATATTTTTGAGATTGAATTAAACCTAAAAAAATAATTAAGTCAAATTGAAATAGGACTGAAACCACATCAGTAAACATCTTTAGATTTATCACATTTCATATTTCTTTTGATTGAATCAGCTCAGCAGTGTCTCTCTTCTCATAAAATATCTCTCCTAAATCATAAATGATCAGAGACACACAAAACAGTGTGGAATTGTGGAAAAATAGTAGAGTTTCTTTCATGCTGCATTCATTGCAGTAGATATAATTGAAATAACAAATTCATTATTTAAAGTCATGGGCACAGCAAATCATTCCTGTCAATTTCAATGACAGTTGAAATCCAGGTTTTAAAGGTTAAACTTTGGAGCTGGTCCAAGTTGAATAGGCAACAAAATTCACATTCACATTTCCAATGACTTATTTCTTCAAACCAAAAAATAGTTGACATATCATCCACTCTTAGGCACAGCCTGCCTGTTGCTACATGAGTTAATTAATAGGAAAACCTAATGACACAGCATTAAGTATACCTTACTAAAATCACTTGAATAGACCATTCACAAATTAGAACAATACTTAAGTTTGAATCTAAGTACATCAAACCATGGGTACCAAAAGGTCAATGGTGAGAGATAGCAAAATGAAACTCATCCAGATATAGGTTACAGCACTGAAAATGCAACATCAAATTGAGACATATCACAAAACAAAATTGGCTGACTACAACCACCAAAAGCAATGAATTTTTCCAAGACAAGATCTCAATGTCTTCCATCAAGTCCCAATTAGAACTTAGAGTACATATTGGATTCGTTTTTCTTTGACAGAAGGCCACCAAAACACAATATGAGTACCAATGTGTCATACTAGAACAGAGTTGACTTGAATGTTTTACCTGATGCAATGAGAAAATATCATTTTACTATGAGTATATTACATATAAAGATTCCTAAAAAGATAAGTACAACATATGTTTGAATTGATGAATCATTTTATCTACTTATTTATTCTTTCATCTTGTATTGATTCAGAATTTTTTTATGGATAAATTTGCAACCATTTATAAAAAATGAATACTTGGATTGAAAGGTTCTTAATACCTGGTAATTATTTTGAATGTATACAATATTATATACATCATTTCATTCAACAGTAATGATTATATTTTTCTGAATGTAACAGGAGTCTTTACTTTCATTTCTTAGGAAAGAAAATTCTCTCTTCTTGATCATTCAACATGTCCAATGTGTTAATTAGCAAATAAAACAAACTCTAGAATTTAAACTGAAGGAGTTGTTGTCAGCTATTACTTTTAGTATTCAAAGTTGTGGCTAAATAATCACTGTTGTTTGAAATTTAGAAGAATTGTGATGCAAGTGATGCAAGTGATGAATTATCATTATGTATTAGAACCACTCTTTCTCCACTGTTTTTCCATTACATGAAGGGTGAAAGAATATACTAACAAAAGTGTGCCAACAACTTTATTATAATATTTTGAGTTACACCTGTAACTACTTTGTTACAAGCAGTGAAAGCCAGTATATTCTTTGCCATGATTTTTTACTTGGTTCCATCTGCAACATAACAGCATTTTTTGTGAGTGGAGTCAAGAATTTCATGCACAGTCCATGCCTAATTTGCATGTGATTTTCTACCATTTAGTTCCACAATTGAATATTAACAAATTGATGAAGATTTAAATTTGTTTTGCTGCTGCCATTGGGAATTTCTTAGTTCCAGATCTACCAGATCCATGGCCTTTTGACCCTCCTTTGCCAGTTCATTCAATGTTTTATTTTGCATAACTAGTTTTATCTTTCTATGTTTATCCAAAAATAATACATGGTAAATCATCCACATGATGGTTTTTATCACAATACAATTATGCAGTATGCTGTAACTGCACACATTCCAAAATGTTTATATCTACCTAGGTAGTAGAGTCTAGTAGTGATCCCCTTCATTTAGATTTAGTGTTAATTTGTTAATATTGTAGGAGTAACATTAAAAAAGTGGAATAATTTCTTGAATATCTTTGTCGCCAATATTCATCTTCCACCTCCTCTGGATTGCCATCCAATGATTGGATGGCGCTGCCAGATCCAACCAAATAATAAAAATTTCCTCAGAGATGATGTGCTGTGCAACAGGTTTCAACGTTGGCTTGGTTCTCTTGATAGAAGATGGCAACCAATAAAACTAACCTTTTCACTGCTTTTCATAGAGTTTCATTATTTTTCATCATTCTCTCTTTTGTGCAAACAACTTCTTGTCGTGCTCTCGTTGGCCGAACAAAGGAGCAAAACCAACCCTTCGTTTCTTGCCAACTCTTCCACAAATCACAATGGGGAAAGCATCCTCCAGCTCCTGCACGAAATCGAAAGAGTTTGCCGTGAAAAAAGGCCAAACCATCAAAGCCAAACACACCCTCAAAAAGTCCGCCGTTACCAATGGCGTCACCACCCCTTCCACCCAACAGCATGAGAAAATGGGGTATGCCATATTGTCCTACCTCCAATCCATCCCGGGGACGGGGTACAGCAAGGCCGTCGAAGCGCTCAAGGAAGATTTGGTGGTCTTGTATGGAAATGAGGGTGCGGGTGGTGCGGGTGGAGATGGGGATGGGGGGAAACGACTTAGTTTGAAGTTGGTGGAGACGGATGCCGTGGTTGGAACGGGGAAGGCGGGGGAGGCTGCTGCGACCGATGGTAAAAAGTCGGCGATGGGGGAGGATGACGATGATGACGATGATTCTTCGAGTTCGTCATCGTCTTCTTCGAGCTCGTCTTCGTCGTCGGATAGTAGCACTGACAGTGAAAGTGAGGACGAGGAGGATGAGAAGGATAAGGACAAATCCAAAGCTAGCGAAAGTGTACCTCAAGCGAAAACGAAAAGTAGCGATGGAGATAGTTCTTCGGCGTCTTCGTCATCTTCTTCGTCGTCGGACAGCGATGCTGAAATGGAGGACAACGAAGAGGAAAAGAAACCCAAGGCTGCTGTAAAAGAAGAGAAGAAGGAGGAGTCGGACTCATCGGATGATAGTAGCAGTGACAGCGAGATGGAAGACGAGGAAGATAAACCGAAGGCTGCTAGTGAAAAGAAAGAAGAGTCAGACTCTTCAGATGACAGCAGCAGCGAGAGTGAAAGTGAAGACGAAGACAAAAAGGAAGGGACTAAGGCTGCAAAGAAGGAGGAATCAGAATCCTCAGATGATAGCAGCGAAAGTGAAAGTGAGAGCGAAAGTGAGGTTGAGGACAAAAAGGAAGATGCTAAGGCTTCAGCTACAAAGAAGGAAGAATCAGAATCCTCAGATGATAGCAGCAGTGAGAGTGAAAGTGAGGACGAGGACAAAAAGGAAGATGCTAAGGCTTCAGCTAAGAAGAAGGAAGAGTCACACTCTTCTGATGACAGTAGCAGCGACAGTGAGAGCGAGGGTGAGGAGGAAAAGGAGGGAACACAAGCTTCAGGCATAAAGAAGGAAGAGTCAGACTCTTCGGATGATAGCAGCAGCGAGAGTGAGGATGAAGGCAAAAAGGAAGATTCTAAGGCTTCAGCTACAAAGAAGGAAGAGTCTGACTCCTCTGATGACAGCAGCAGCGACAGTGAGGGTGAAGATGAAGACACAAAAGATAATGCAAAGGCTGTAGCTGCTAAGAAGGTGGAAACTGATTCGTCAGATGACAGCAGTGACAGCGACAGCGAAAGCGAGGATGAAGGCAAAAAGAATGATGCAAAGGCAGCAGCTGTGAAGAAGGAGGAATCAGACTCATCAAGTGACAGCAGTGATAGTGACAGCGAAGATGAAGACAAAAAGGACGATGCAAAGGCAGCAGCTGTGAAGAAGGAGAAATCTGACTCGTCGGATGATAGCAGCGACAGTGACAGTGAAAGCGAGGATGAAGGCAAAAAGAATGATGCAAAGGCTGCAGCTGTGAAGAAAGAGGAATCTGACTCGTCAGATGACAGCGACAGTGACAGTGAAAGCGAGGATGAAAACAAAAAGGATGAAGTCAAGGCTGTTGCTGTAAAGAAGGAAGAATCTGACTCGTCAGATGACAGTAGTGACAGTGACAGTGAGATGGAAGATAATGAAGTGAAAGAAAAGGCAGCAGCTGCAAAGAAGGAGGAATCTGACTCCTCGGATGACAGCAGCAGCGATAGTGACAGCGAGATGGAAGACAATGACACAGGTGCAAAGGGTTCCACTAAGAAGGGAAAGAAGTCTGATTCGTCAGATGACAGCAGCAGTGACAGCGAAAGCGAGGATGAGGGCAAAAAGGTTGAAGCTAAACCTAAGAAAGAAGATTCTGAATCCTCGGATGATAGCAGCAGCAGTGAGAGTGAAAGCGAAGACGAGGAACCAACACCTTCCAAAAGTAAGAAAGATGCTGCTACTGCTGAAAGTGGCACAGTTACGCCCAGTGAATCTTCAGAGAGCAGCGAGGACGAACCGCCAAAGAAAAAGCAGAAGGCTAGCAACGATGACGATGACGATTCCAGTGTAAGTGTTAGCGATGTGAGTGACGTTGAAGTGTCCAGCGTGTCAACTGTAGACACCTCTGAAGATGAAGATGAAGACAAGAACGACTCATCTTCTTCGTCATCTTCCTCTTCCTCAAGCTCTGACGAATCGGACGAAGAATCTGATGCAGGGGAAAAACTCAGAGAACAAAAGCGCAAAGCAGCGGCTGAAAGGGCAAAAGCAGCTGCAGCTGCTGCAGCCCAGTGGCAACCTACGCCACCCAAGAAATCAACCAACGGGGCTACAATTACAACAGAGAAGGGAACAGATGGTGCACAGGCATTGAGCTCAGGAACACCTTTCAAGAGAGTTGATGATCAATTCTGGGGAGATGTTGCTACGAAAGATGGGGGCGCAATGGCAGATAACAGTTATGAAGGAACATTTGGTAGTGCTGGATTTGGATCACGTGCAAGTGAGAAGCTAGTGACAGTCAGAGGCAAAGATTTTCGACATGAAAAAACTAAAAGGAAGCGGTCATTCAATGGCTTCACCAAGTCTGGAGGAGCCATCTCAACAGATAGTTTTTCTACAAAGTATCAATACTCTGATGACGAGTAAGCTTAATGCCATTAGAATGCCATGTTAGTGTCATGGCTAAAATAATACAGTACGACTTCGGATTATTCTTGCCGCAAAATAAGTCATTTCAAAAAAGTTCAAGATAGAAGTTGTACGTGTGTTAACGTTTTAGGAGTACTCAAAGATAAATGTTTGAAATAATGGATTCTAATTTAGCTCAACACGAAGCCCTCATCTACTATACCTGTGTTTGGTGGTATTTCACTTACAGACCCCGTATTATCACGCAATGCCAATTTTTAATCGTGGGAGGCCACAAAATCTAGGAGAAAAGAAAATGATTTACAGAAGAATGAGCATCAATTAACATTATTTAGTCTAATATGAATCCCTCATCAACCAGACCCGTATTTGGTGGTATCTCACTAACAAAACCCGAGCTATCCCGCAAAGCCAACTTTAAATCGTGATGGGCTAGCAGTGTTGGGCGGTGTCCAACGCTAATATAAGTCAAACCTGCCTTTCCTTCTCCATTTGTCGCAAGATCTTTCAAGAGAGTATACATCTTTTTCTCAGCAACCACATCCAGTGCAGATGTACTCTGCAAAATAAAGTAGACCGAAACAAATGTTGAGACAGACATCGTTATAATTGTGAAAAAGAAAACGACAGTTCTCACCTCATCAAGCACAACAAGTCTTGGGCGATTTGTTACAAGTCTCCCAAATGCCAGACGCTGCTGTTCACCAAGAGAGAGAATGTTACTCCAATCCAACACAGCATCCAGCCCTTTCATTGGATCTCCATCACCTGCACGAGTCGCCAAATCAGGCAGATCAACTGAGGTCAACACATTCAATAGGTCTGCATCTCTCCAGTCTTTCCATCCGACACGCCTATGATCTGTTGGACTTGGTCCTCCATCAGGACGATGCTCATGCCCATTAATGCCAGCATGAATCAAAATATTCTCATCTGCCGCACTGGAAGGATAAAGAAGTTGATCACGAAGTGAACCAGGAGGACAGTACGGCCGTTGCGGTAAGAAGTAAACGTGTTCGGCACTGGGGCGTGATATTTCTCCCGACCCATTGGACCACAATCCTGCAATTGCTCTCAAGAGACTACTCTTTCCTGGAATACAGCAAGGCAGTTTACAGAAATTGATTAGGTACGTTGTCGAGTGAGAAAATAACATGGAAGACACACGATTTTTAACAAACCTGATCCAGATGGCCCCGTTATGAGAAGGTTCTTTCCTCGGATCAATGACGCATCGAGATTCTGGACAAGGATCCTTTTGCTGTCTGGAGTAGCCAGCCGTAAGTTTCGGATAGACAAAATGGTTGGTGGTTGGGCGAAAGGAGACGAAGGAGGTGGTTCCAAAGTGGAAGCACTTGATGTGAGAGGATCAAATTCCTTCACACGAATAGAATCCGACGATGACATTCGCAAACCACTGGTCGTTGATAAATTAGAGTCTGGTACTGAGAGCAGCGAGCTCATTGATCGTTCTGGATCAAGCTCCTGAATGGCACTCATGAATGAGAAGAGACGATCAATCCCGGCACTAAATCTCGAAATATCAGTAAAGGAGTTCTTTGTCACAGCACAAAAAATGCAATTTTTGAATAATTATGTTGTGGAAACAATGACGAGATTGTTGATCATCAAATCCAGAACTACTCACAACAATGATGGATAAGTCATCCAGCACATGTCCAAAAGCTGAGCTGGCTTGTGAAACGACCCCCATTTCGACTTCCCCCGCAAAGTATTGAGGTGCAACCACGAGGATAGGAAGTATCCAAGTGAGATAATTGTATCCGGTAGTCACAAAATCCAAGTTACGCTGTGCAATATTGATCTGTGTCATATTGCCAATAACCCGTTCAAACCTGCGATCAGTTTCCCTCTCTTCCACTGCTTCACCGGCATAAAAGGCAATTGATTCTGCATTCTCACGGATTCGAACCAAGGAAAAACGGAAATCAGCTTCTTTTTGCAGGGATTCGTAGTTAAGTTTGATGAGTACTTTCCCAATGCAGATAGTTAATATGGTGCCAGTGGAAGCGAAGAGAAAAATGGCAAAAAATAGTTGTGGCATGATTGAAAAAAGAATGAAGGAGAAACTGATCAGGTCGATGACGGAAGTGACAATTGTGAGGAAGAAGGAAAGACTGAATTCTGTGAAGCTGCGTATATCTTCGGAGATACGTTGGTCAGGGTTGTCAACTTCTTTGGGTTTATCATTAGATTCACCACGATTTCCCTCTACAGTGACATTGTTCCCATTGGAGCTTAAGTTTTCCCCACCCACCCCACCAGATTGTCTCTCCAAAGCATAGTAGACCCTATTTGAAAAGTACAACCTTAATACTCGCCCCGTCATCCACTCTCTCCATGCAATCGCCAATTTCTGCCTCTGAAACCGATATGCAACATTCACTGGAGCCAATAAAATCATGGACCCTACGAATTTCCCCATAACAGCATAAAATTCCTCCACCCGTTTGTCAGAGAGTGCATTCCAAAAATCACGTGCGAGGTAGGAGAAGAAGACTCGCACAGCACTATTGGCTAAGGTGAGAATTACCATGATGATGAACAGGCAACGTCCTTTTCGTAGGGATTTTGATGTCAGTATGAATAAAGAAGTGATTGTAAGCTTTGTAGAAAATTTAACAGCAGCGAAATATCGTAAAGGAGTCAATAGCAGATATTTTTGCCAGATCGAGAGACTTATTCGATTACGCAGTAAAATGCACGGAAAGCACAGTGTGTTGTACATTTTGATCCCGAAGAAAAGAGGGACATTCGAAGAAAAAAATCAGAACCAACAAAAGATTTTTCATAAAACAATCTCAAGAGAGCAATCATTTTTGAAACAGATGAAGCCCAACAAAGCTTCGCACTAAAAAAACAAGAATGACACACCTCGACGGTTCTCCCGAAAGTAAGGCATAGACATGACGCCAAAAGAATGCATTTGCTCCCGTAGACGACCCTTCGATTTTCCCGATGAGGCATTGCAACAGCGGCCTTTGCGTTTATTTTCATTCCAGTCATCTCCACTGCTCATTTCACCGTCTATTCTGCTTGGTGAGTCGGGAGCAAGGGGTGAGAATTGGCCACGGGGCGAGGATGAGGTTCGTTTGTGTAAGGTTCGTCCGCCTAAGCCATCTTCTTCGTCTGTGGTGTTGTTGCCGCTTCGAGGCGACATCTGAATGAAGTCTTCGTCCATGGTGCCCATGTCTGCCTGCGAGCTGTCTTGATCAGAGCATTGTTTTGAGTTTTGAATGATTGATTGGCCGTGCCGAATGATGATAACAAAAAATAAGAACAATGACACACGCAAAAATATTGGCGACAACCAACGAACGAACGTAGGAGTACAATAGTAAGGCAGGTCTACCTTAAGGTATTTAGGTATGTACAATTATTAATCACTACCATAGTACAATACTTATTATTATGGTAACTTTAGGTAGGTAACTTTACCTACCTACGTACCTACTTACTTACCATAAGTTACCATATGTAGTACAATACAATACCATCGCCAATCGCCATAATCGTCGCCGTCTGTCTTTGTTCACTGTCACTCGTCACTCCGTCCTGCCTGCTCCGTCACCACCAAACAGAAAATGGAATGACAACCAACAGCAACCAGCAACCAGCAACCAAGGCAGCAACCAACGAGATTGAATGAAACCACTGCAGCCGCATAGCCCAGCATCACAAACCAACCTCGAACTCCCATATCAACAATTGCACGGGTGCCCTATCGCAGACCACCATGAGATGAAAATGGCCGATTAGTGTATCGCCATGCATACCCCAGCCTTGCCACACAGTGTGACAGTGTTTCATTTTTCAATCAACGCCATCCCCCGATTTTTGTCAATTGAAAAATGAATGATTGATCTATGAACGTTTTGCAAGCTGGGAAGATATCCATTGGGAAATAGAATAAGTAATCCACGCACGTCCACCAGGCCAACCGTGGGGTATCCCTATCTCACCTTTGCATTTCCGAGATACTTTGATCTTTGATGCGTTTTGCACGTTTGAAATCCAAGACTTACAACATTGGCTGCTACTACATCAACTTCATCGATTCGTCGAAAAGCAGATTGACAAACCATGAACGATAAATCACGCCTCCGACCCTCCACACCCGGCTTCCAATGCAAAGAAACCATCGAGAAAATAGACTCCATCCCCTCCGTCATCTTTCAATGCAATCTACCCAGTCCCCACATCAGTACAATATTGCACTTCCAATGTCGTGAACCGTCCTGCGGGGCGCTGGAAGGAGAAGAAGAAGGAGCCAAGCTATCGGAGGAGGATAACGCAGTCGATCCTAACTTCTTCGATGAGGGATACTCCATGGCGGGAAGCACCGGGTTTAAAGTGTGGACGGGATCGAGGTTATTGATCGAGACTTTGACGTGGCCTCAGCAAAGTTTCGATAGTGAGCGGTTGAGAGACGTTCAGGCAGCTCTTTCCAATGGGGCACGCGTGTTGGAACTGGGGGGTGGCGTTGGAGTGGTTGGGACGTACCTTGCTGCAGTTGGTGCACAAGTTCTTATTACGGATTTGGCAACGTTAGTGGAGAATGCCATTGAGGAGAACATTGTAAGAAATGAACAAATCACCGCTTTAATGTCGGATTCGGCAATAGATGAAAACTCTCCATCGTGGCTGGAGCATGGACGGAAGATTGGCAATGGATGGGCAGACGCAACACCTTTAGATTGGACGCGTCCCATCTCCGAACAATTGTCCGAAGATCAAATATCATCCTTTGATTTCATAATAGCCAGCGATGTGGTCTTTCTGGCGTCAATGTTGAACCCCCTGTTGAACACCGTGGAATCCCTCTTTCGATCGTCCCCATCCAACAATCCATCGTTTATCCTGAGTTTCCAAAGGAGGGATGCCCAGGACGGAGAGGAGAGCGTTGCGTTTACCACAGTGAATGGTGTTTTGGCAGCGGTTGAAAAACGGGGATGGGTCGTAGATTGCTTGGCATGGCGACCAGTGGCTGTCAAAAAAGAAATAGACGGAATTGTTACTGATGATATGAGTGAAGTCTTCGTGTTTGAAATTAACAATTCGCCCAACAAAAACTAGAATCAGTTGTTGAATTTGGCTTTACTTCTTAGTCTGGAGGGCCGTGATCAGGCAACATAAATATCCATTGCTTTGTCCAATTGAACGCTTCATTATTTATCAGGTGATTTGACACTTTCAAAAGGTGTGAGAATAGGCATTCAACCGTTTAACATTCCTCTCGAATATTCCTGATCAAAATTTGTGCAGAGATGATGTAAATTCACGAGTTCAAACTTTTGTGAAATCCCATGTAATTCATTCAGTCAAAACTCAATTTACTGTTAAGCAGAAATGATATTCTGCCAATGAATTTATTTTGTCTGAGCCCAACTCTATTTCTAGGCGAATGGTGTCTTAAAGTAAAAAATTACAAGCAGATTATTTTCTTAACTTGAAACTTCGTTCAAAAACTACTTATTTCAATGTTATCAAGAGGCGCAATTACAAACCATTAAAAATATGTGAGTGTCCCCATCACTTTATTCAATGTTTGATATGATTGTGCAATGTTTGACAGCTTCCACTGTTACTAATACATACTTTCAGAGCTATTTTGAGTTCACTTCATTCCTCGGTCATTTTATGGTATGTATTTTCTTCATTTGATGAGTGTTTGTATTTTTCAGTTGTTTCTTGGTTCTTCCTATGTGTCTTTCTTGGGTTTCTCCTCTAGGTTTCCTTCTTAGTTTTCTTTCTTCTTTCTAAGGTTTTTTATTCAGTTTTAGATGCCTTTTCTTTGTTTGAGGTACCCTTGTTAGAACTTTTCTACCTCTGATTTTCTCAACTTTGTTGTCAAATCCCAATTACAGAATATGTTTTATGTCATCCCTTTTCTGTTTTGTGTTCTAGGTCATTTTGTGGGCTTTTCCTGTATCCTTTTTCTTTGTGGGTTTGTGGTAGAGTTTAACAAAGAAACACAAGAAATAATATGTAAAGGATTTAACTCACTTGTCCAGTCCAAGCCATTGATTTGTACATAGCTCCCAAGTCTGGAGTGACTGGATGGTGGGCATAATGCATAGTTCTAAAAAGTAACACATGAGATGAAATAAAAAATGGGGTTCAAATCTCCAGTTGGTCTAAGCAATCACTTTGTACACAGTTTTCACATCCAGAGTAACCTGGTGATTGGTTCTTCTTCTGATAAATAAGACACATGTCTGGTGTGTAATGTTCCCTACATCCGTGCAGAGGCTCCAGTCACAAGGTCTATCCTTGGGGTTCTTTCACTTTTTAGGTCTAACGTGGGTTCCTATTAAGATGATGATGTTTGTGTATTTATCTGTACACAAACATTGCTACCTCATGTATTTCAATTAAGTGACCAAAAATTTGTCATTGCAGAAGCCATTCATTGCTTGCTTTGCTTCTTTTCATGATAATAGCACATGGTCTCTTTGAATATGGGCATAAAATAGTGTACATCTCTTTTATGATCATAATTACAATTTTTTTTTAACAAAAATGATTTTTTAAATTACTTCTAAGTGCATGAATAAAAGTGTACCTTAAATGTTTATAATTTTTATGAAAAAAAAACAATGACCAGAAGTGTCCTAAATTCTACTTAGTGTCTTTCTTGTTTTGCTGTCAAAAATTTACTAGTAAAAGTTACCAGTAATTTTGAATGTTGTGTATGTGTAGGTACGTGCACACACATCTACCTTGATACCCACATCCAAATGGACCAACTAAATGTACTATAAAATTTCTGCTTTACTATTACCTTGATATCCACATACAAGTGGCATGTATTGCTCCATAATTTGTTTAGCTATAAATATTCACAGTGCTGTTCTATTCTCATTTCAAATTATTACAAAATAATTTAAGATTAATGAGTTGTCTCTCTGGATTACTGGTTTGGTCTCTAGTCCATAGCATTCATTGGTATGGTTTTTAGAGCTCCACTTACTCTCCAATATGCTCTGTGTTGTCACATCATCATTCTCATCATCACAATCTTTCTCATCCCACTTAACATGCACTTCTTCATCATCTTTGTAGGAAGATTTGGGTCCCTTTTCACGTTTTTCACTGAACACAGAAATAATGGAACATACTTCAAAATAATGAATTTTGGCAACTTTGTGACTTTCAGCAATGTTTTGCATTTCCAAATGCAGATACTATTCATCATTCAAAGATCAAACATTTGGGAAACAAAGCTTTGTCCATGTCAAAGAGTTTTCATGTAATGAAAACACTCAAAAAAGATTCAACTTTAAATCTTCACCTAAATTGAGGAGTTTTATCCTCCATTTTGATTCTCCTTTATTCTCTTTTTTCTCCTCTGTTCCCCTGCATTCTTCTTTACTCTCATCTGTCCTCATTGATCTCTATTGATCTCTTACACTCCTTATGGGCAATGCTTTTATGAAACATAATAATACAACTAACTAGATCAATAGTTGTGGATGTAGCTCTGGACAGAGTTGTCACTCAGAAAAGCTCAGAAAAACCAATTCAACTCAGAAAGGACTATGGAACCAAACGTTTTGACCTGAAGTAGGTGCAACCAAAAAAAAAAAATTAAGAGCAGCTGCAATATCAATCAAGGAGAGATCTTTCTAAATATTCTTGTTACTACTTCCTGAGGGGATCTTTTGTGGTCCATTTTGTTTGATTTGGAAAAATTTCAAACTATGAAATGATACCACCAACCTAAGACATAACTAAATTACAGCTATTGGATCCTTTTTTTAATATCAATTGAATTGATTGTGTTCAATGTTGGATTCAAGGTAGTGGAATATATACACAATCAAATAGACTGATTTTTTATAAAATAATTAGTAAAAATATATGTTTCAGGCTGTGTGTTTTAAAGATTTCATTCTTCATTTACAGTTTTCATATCATTATAGCTCCTTGATTGATGTTTTTGTTGAATTCAATGGACACATAAGTTGAGGTCATTCTATTGTAAATTCAAAATCTCTACAATTTTGAATCTATGATATGCAGAAACTTACAGGGAAACTAATTATCCATAAATTTTTCATAATATAGAAATAGTG
>JALLOT010000727.1:0-18083 GCA_036939595.1 Thalassiosira livingstoniorum
AGAACAAGGCTGTATACTTGGTTTGATCAAAAATGTATGTTTTCCCACCATAAAATACTGCTACTTATTACTCTTGCATACGTACTATTTTTAGTACATATGAGCCGACCATTAACCAGTAAGGGTTCGTTAACTCGAGCTCTACCAGCAGATGTTCAAATTCGGGACACATGATTTGTCAACCATAATGTGGGACACTTTTCCAAATTCATTAAAATTTTACCCAAAATTGCTTCTTTCTGCTTGCCAATTGCACAGAGTTTTAGTTCATGTTCTCACGATGATTTTGATGTGCTGAATGCCTACCCTAGGTACCAGCATCATGCCTCAACAACAGCACAAAACAACACACTCAAAATTCATCTTCCAAAATTTATTTGGTTGACAAAACCGAAATGACCTCAACCAGCCCAAAACAACATCATGTCCAAGCACAAACAAAGGAAAAAGGCACCAATCAATGACAAAAAAGGCGGGGGGCGGCACAGAGGGTCAGGAGGGCGTGGGCGAGTCCGGACAGCAGACGAAGCATTCAATTTGGTGAGGAGCTTTTTTTCAATTTTTGTTTGACTCTGCTCTGTGGCTTTCTAATCCCATTCTTGCTCACCCTCTGTTAGGTTGCTGAGAATGGGCTTTCAGTTGATTATGCACTTGAGCTCTGCAACTACCCGTGCTCACAAAAAAACATTTACAAAAGAGTGAAGCAACACAAAGCCAAAAAAGCAGAAACCCCTGCCAATTCATCCTCAGCTTCTCAAGCTGATTCATCTCTTCCCAATTCTGTCTCCACATCTCAGCCTTCATGCACCATCTCAAGCATAAGTGGCAGCTCTCCCAACCAATTGACGTCATCAAAAGAAAATAAGAAACATAAATGGATGCACGGCTTGCTGAAACCAGGGTTAAGCAAGCAGCAGAATAACCCAAGGCTTCAAAGGTTAAGCAATAAATCACTAGCCAAAGCTAGATTATCGCTAAATCAGTACAACAAGCAAGTAGGAGTCAGTACAGTAGCAGTACAGTAGGTAAGATGGCCGTTGGTAAGAATGACCAATGATCACCTACCTATCGCCAGTAGTGGAGAATAGCTCACATTTTGGCATACTCATATAGCTCATAAATTAGATTATGGCCTATTTATTGCTACTAAATGGTGCTATGTTTAGCAATACCATGTACCAGAGCTACTTACTAGGACATCCCTCCTAATACAACCATAGAATTGATGGGTCTCATCCAGCACTAATTGTGATGAACAAAGTAACAAAGAAACCATTGTGTTTAGTTCATGGACAGGAATTATTTAACCATGTTCTTTATTTTTGATGAATGTAACCCTACTAACAATAATTATGTTTGCAAAGATTTTGTGCATAAAGTGTACAAGGACCCCCAACAAAGAGTTGCAAAAAATGGAGATCAAAAGGAGCCAACAAAAAATTATAGTTCATGTTCAGTGAAACATGGATGGTCCTGCTATTGTCATAGCAAACATAAGTCAGCAAACACAGAAGAGCATCAGCCAAAAGAAGCTACTCACAATTCTGTGTTTGATAGTAAGAATAAATGCAAATGAAATGACACAGCTGTGTTCTTGAATAAAATCATGTAGACAATGATGCCCAAGGTCCAAAACTTTAATCAAAGGTCAAAATGAAATCATTGGAACCATTACAAACAACAAAGCAGAGCATTTATCAGACATTGGACACACAATAAAAAATTCAGTGATGACCTGTACTCCCTCAGAGAAACAAATCCATCACATTCAAAGGTAAAAATCTGCTTGATGAGAAGATCCAAAAAAATGTGCTTACAATTACTTGAGTCATACCATATCTGCTTATCATGGTTATATAGATATAGGGATTGATTGATATCACAAGAAACCTTTGAAAAAAATTGTGCAATAATTCAGGAGATTGTAAATTAGCTCTTTTTTGCTTCCAGTCCTTTTTCCTTTTTTGAAATTGTCTCTATAAAAATGATTCTCAAAAGAGAGGATCATCTTCCCTGAAAAAAAAACAATGAGAAGAATTCTGATGGCAACAACAGATCCACCTTTTTCAATTTAAAAATTTAAATATTGCCAATACCTTACATACTTAGTAAGTAAGTAGTTTGTTACTGCTCTCATTTTTGCTGCATTGTATGTATAGTTTCTGCATTTTATTTGTCACCAATGAACTTTTAGCCAACTACATGTTTGAATTGTCTCACAAGACTACAATACACAGCAAACAAGAGATTCATTCATTCTTGATGCATCAGTGGGCAGAGCAGGAGGAGTGAGAGGAGTGTGAGAAACTTTGATCTCTACATAATCTATATAAAAGACTGCACCTGTGGTCATCAGTCTTGACTCAGGACTATACATACTCAAGCAGTACTGCAAAAGGACTACATCTGCATGCTAAAACCAGCAGCACAGCAAAGACTAGACTCGCTAAAGCTGCAGGCTGTTGGCAATCTATCGCCAACAAGGTTTGGCAAGCCAATACTTGCTCAAGGGTACGTCAGTAGGTAGATTGGCTACCCTACTGACAAGTACATAGCAGCCAAGCATTTTACGCCAATTAGCTCATAAAATATTAATTATGACCTAATTACCGTCTAGCTAGAACGCTATGTTTAGCAGAAAAGGCAAATTTGGGAATCCAACAAGTGCAGCAACAGCAAGTGAACCATGTAATTTGAAGGGCAAGGAGGCTATAAGAATGTTGTTGTCCAAGAAACAAGCTTTGATATCATTTGCAATTGATGAATTTGGACGTCTTGGTCCACTCTTCAAAACATTCCTCATAGACACTAAACTTCCAGCACAGCTCCTCTACCCGACAAGCCAACATAATGCAAAGCAAGCAGACAATATAGTATGGTCCAATAAAATGCCAAAAGGAGTCTTGAAACTAGTGAACAAAAAATGGGCAAAGAAATTTAAATCTCAGTTTTACAGAGGAAGCTACATGGCAATGGACCCAAAAACATGGTTTACGCAAAAAATAGGGTTGCACATTACTTATGCTTATGCAAAACGCATCCAAAATTGTTGCAACAAACTTAACAATAACCTGATTCCTGTGGCACAGATTTCAGACTCAGACTCTTCTCATATGTCTTATTCCCAACCCATTTCCACAACTTTATGTTTGGTTCTAATACTGTGACTTGTCTAGTTTGATGTAGTCCTTTTCTAAATTAGTATCTTATTATTAAACAACTCTACTAGTACTTATTTTTATTTCCCCTGCAACATCATAATTTGGGTTAGTCATTGTCATGTTTATTCATATTTTTATCCTTTTGTCCTTTTTATTTCATTTTTGATTTTTACCCTTGGATTCCCCATCTCCCTTTGAGGACAATTTCTACTTTGATGAGTTAGATATTCTACTACTCTGACATGGGTTCATAAACCTTAAGGGAGGACTTTCAGTCAGCTTTCAGCCTCAAATTCACACAAAGATAGAATACCAGGAAAAAGTCATTCCAAGAATGGAAACGAGATGCCAACGATGAGCTATCTGATCCATATTATTATTATCATCTGATGCCCTATGCTTGGTGGTATCCTACTTATGTCTGGCTGTCTTGTTTTTTCAGGGAGAAAAGAGTGGCAAGACTGAATCCCATAATGTGGCGGTGGTGGGCTTGATGCATAAGTTCTTGGTGCGGACCTAGCTAGTAAGTAGTGTCTGCAAGGTAGACAGCATTTGCAATACAACAGTTCTCTGTTAGAGTTCTTTTTCTTTGGGATGCTTCGCTGTTATCATGCTATGACACAATTGGTTCCCTGATCTTGCCTTCTCAACTTTGGTGACAAGATTCATTATTTTTGTGCACTCTCTTCTTCTGCTAGAGCATTGCCTATGGGACATCAGTGAGCATACTACATAAAGGCAAGAGATTGTTTTCGGTTAATTTACTGCGCTCTTACTGCGCTCCTACTCCCCTCTCATTATAAATGAGCTTCATCTTATTCCATGATTAAATAATTACAGTATCAAACAAATCATCTTACAGCAATGTATTTTTAATTGTTCAAATGTTGGTCAGCATGAAGAAAAAGCTAACTAATCGCCCCATCAAATGGGCCATTTTGGGAACTGGATGTATTGCAAATGACATGGTTCAAGTTCTGAAACAGATGCAAAACACAGAAGTAGTTGCTGTAGGAAGTCGTTCGTATGAAAATGCAAAATGGTTTCAAGAAAGATGGGGGATCTCTCGCAGCTATAGCTCATACGAAGGGGCTGCATCAGATGACGAGGTTGATGTAGTTTACATTGCAACACCTCTGGAACGACATCCTGAAGACTGCATGATGGCAATAAAGCAAGGAAAGGCTGTCCTTTGTGAGAAATCGATGGCGCCAAATCATATCTTGGGAAATGAGGTGCTTTCAGCAGCCAAAAATGAAAATTTACTTTTCGTGCATGGCGTATGGAGCCGTTTCTTTCCCGCTATGGAAAAGATTGAGGAAATAATCAATTCTGGGGAAATAGGATCTGTTCGATCTGCCCGTGCATCCTTCTGTCAAAATTATAGAGCGGGGACCTGCAGTGCATTGCTTGAGGTGGGAATTTATTGTATTCAGTTTTTGCAATGGGCGATTGGAGATAAGCAAAACGCAAACGGAGCCATCGTCAGAGGTGCCTGCCAGACTGTTCATGAGAGTGGATATGATGACAATGTTAGTGGAATGATTGAGTTTCCTGGTAACAAAATGGGGACTTTTGAAGCTTCTCTTTCCCATTGTTCCGAAA
Organism: Thalassiosira livingstoniorum; assembly: GCA_036939595.1. Lineage (NCBI taxonomy): Eukaryota > Bacillariophyta > Thalassiosirophyceae > Thalassiosirales > Thalassiosiraceae > Thalassiosira > Thalassiosira livingstoniorum. The sequence goes on from JALLOT010000727.1 coordinate 4,767, forward strand.
GAATAGCTCTAGTTTATGGGTCAGAAGGTGTTATAGAGGTGCCGTTTCCTTTCTGGTAAGTTTGACGTGGATAAAATTTTGATGATGGATTCAAAGCTTCCCTCTCAAAGTTATTGTTTTCGGGACAAAATCATAAAAGGTGCCCTACTCAAATTAAAGTAACGAAGATGACTGGTCTTGGGTCTCAACTCTGGTCGGAAACTCAGGCTTATAGCTTTCCTCTACCAGAGACAGTGAAACCGATTCCTGTCGTAGAAAACGGTAAATCTTTTTTTCCTGGATTTAATTTCATCAACAGTCAGGGTCTATTTTATGAAGCTGCTGAAGTCAATCGATGCTTTCGAGAGGGTTTGACTGAATCTCCATTTCTTTCTACTTTGCAATGTTACGAGATCCTGCGATTGATGTCAGATATCAGAGAAATTGCTGCACGTGGTTATCCTTACGGTAAAAAAAGGGTGTCATTGGTGAAGGGCGCACAAAGAGAAAAGGTAGGATGGCAATAAGATGAGTGATGTTTTTGTTCGGTAATTTCATGTGCTCCACAGTGTGGGTGTACGATTTGAGAATAGTACGCAATTTCTATGTGTGCCTCGACATGCCACGTTCTGAATACTACGAGTAGCAATTGAATTTGCTGTAGATACTGCTAACAATGGTTTTCTTAAGTTTATAGTAGACTGCTTAGGTGTTGTGATTCTTGAAATTTGGTTGAATATTTTGGTTGTACGAAATCCGAAATGTTTTCAGTTTAACTGACGTCCCAAAGATCAGCGTTGATAATGATTTACCGAACAGTAATCAATATTTCAGTTAGAGAAAGAACTTTGGATAACTGGCTAGAAAATGCATCCAGTAACGAACCATAGTTCTGATGCTTGAGCATATTCTGGGCAATGAAACATATGCATATTTCTATAACATTGAAATTATTCCTGTTAAGTATCAAAGATAAGGCACTGCTTTGGAGCAGGTGCAATGACCATCAGATACGATAAGTGTAAACATTTCATTGAAGCTTGTCTCCCCTAATGGCAAATCAAATGTTCGAGTTTCCGGCTCGAAGCCATCATCGCCACCAAAGAATGTGCCTTCGTTTGAGTTCGATGAGATGGGGCCTTGGTTTGGATTGATGAATGGCTCAGTCACCGTACTTTCTTCTTCTGTCTTGCCATCAACTTGGGGGGGAGAGTTTGTTTCTGCATCTTGGTCATCCGTTGTAAGACCTTCTGTTGCACTGCCTGGCATGCCAGAAATGTCCACTTGGTTCGATGAGATGCCATTGCTCGACGATGATTGTTTATTTGGATTCCGACTAGCGGCAATAACGGATGGCACGGCAATAGCAATACCTACTAGCATTCCGATGAAGGCAACAATGTATACGTGATACGATTTGTTTTGTGGGGCTTTTCTATCAAGTTGCCCAAGATTTGATCCCGTTTCTGGCCTACCGGCTTCTTCATCAGGCTGCTCAGACGCTCTCCTTCCTTCTTGTTGGCCAGGATTTGGCACATCTTCGCCTCGATCTTGGGTATTATCGGCAGGAACAACTGACGCTGGAACAACAGACACACCCAAGGCTGAGCTTGATTCTGGTTCAGTTCCTTTCGCGACATCAGGGGCATCAGATGACACCACGGCGACAGGGTCTGGAGAAGTCTTCTCCACAGAAGCATTGGCCATTGTCATGTAAGAAGAATTGTAAGAAGAATTAGGATGCATGGGATAGGAATTGTTGGACATGGAATCCATATTGTTTTGCATTGACATCATATTGTTTCCGTTGTTGCCCATAATGTTCATACTGTTAATGCCATTCATATTGTTCATGCTGTTAATGCTGTTGGAATAATGATTGAAGTCTCCATCTCGATCACTGCCATCAAGAGGCACCATGTTCGGCGCAGGTCCTCCCCCATCTTCATCTACAAACATGTTGTCGATGAACGCCTTGAAAGAGTCTTCGCCTGGCATGCCGTCATTTTCAAAGGAATTATTGGCTTCTTCACTATTCTTTGAACAACTCAGCGAACTATTTTGGAAACCGCCCCCAACATTGAAGGACATCATCCGGTTATTCTCATTTATAGGTTCTAAATCTTGATTCGCCCCAGGCCAAGACTGATTATATGGTTGGCCATTGGCCATTCTACGACGCTTCTCCCCCGAATGCACACCGTTTCTAATACCTCCTAGCTTGAGATCGCTGAGATCGCCTCCACTACTCTTGTACAAATGAACGGTGAGCTTCAGTAGCATGTCCATTTTCTTGGATTGTTTCACGAGCATGTCCACCTTTTGCTCCAACAAGAAATTATGCTGCTTGAGTTGAGCAAACTCAGAAGCCATCCAATCTGGACTGCCTGAATTTCCCACTCCTCCCCCCACGCTGTTCTGGTCTCCGTGTCCTTGACTTCCATTCGTAGAAATAGAACGGGGTGGGAAGTTATTGAATGAAGTTGGGTAAATCGAATTATCATAACCTCCATTGGACGATCCATCTGACACCGAAGGCGATTCCACCCGTAGACTGCTGCTAATTCTTGACGCTGCGTGGTTCCCCCCTCCAGTCTTCTTCGCCTTTGTTCTCTTTATTTTATCCAACCAATCGGTTCGACCTTGCCGGAATAAGTCATGAGTCCAATATACCACTTCAGTATTTTCTTTGTCCCTGCTTGAAGAGAAACCGTACAGATTCAGTTGGCGGACAAAGGAGCCATAATTGGAATGCTTGAAATATTGGGGGAGGTATGTTTTAGCAAAAATTTCCTGGTCGTACACTACGAAAGAGTCTCCTTCGGGTGTAAATGAGGCAATGTCCGGATTGGTTTCGGTTAACTGTGTCAGTAAAAGATGGGCCTCTGTTATTCAAAAACGTTGAAAAATGAGAAACAAACAAACGTTAATAACAATTAAACAAATGAAACAAAAAAAGGAAAGTGCAGAATATGAACTGGAACGCACTTGCTGGGAATGAATCTGCCATGATGATATTATTAGATGGGCTGGGTGATACTGGGTTGCCCCCACCATTTTCGCTGTGCGAGGTGCTTGATGGCGGCGGTGTAGCCGAAGGTGTTAGTGGCTCTGACGGCGACATTCTGTGTTCATTTTCTTGTTCCATTTTATACAAAAAATGGGTAAGGGTTGCTGTTGATGAATTGATCTTGCTACTTAAGTATGTAAGTACTATGGTACTTACTATGTACCTACTACTATTGTATTCTCTAGAGAGTTATGGGCCTTTTTTCCTCTTTTTTCTGCCCGCTGGCGAGGAATACAAAGGCGCAAGACTTCATTCATGTGAGCAATGTGAGTAAAAGTACAACAACATAGTATGGTACTTACTACCTCATGGTATTGTAGTACTCCTACCTACTAGCATAGTAGGTACCATATTATGGTACTGCACTCTTGACATGATTACTCGTATTTTTTTTCTAACCTTCTCTCTAGATTAGAGAGTACAACATAATACTACACTGTCTCTACTACCTTACTACCATAAGTACCATAAGTACCATAAGTACCATAAGTACCATGGTACCATAAATAATACTTCTTAAGTATGGTCGGTAGGAGTAAGTATGGTAGTACCAGGGTAGTACCTTCATAGAACGAATAGATAGAGCAGAAAGAAACTAGAAATAGAATATTTTTTGTAAGAAAATTGTAGAAACGCCCTCGAACAGTCTCCATCCACTTCGAGAAAACAACATCACTTTTAGAAATAACAATGAATTTTGCTTCTGCTTTCATAGTAACCTTTTTTGGTGATTTTCATCATGAAAATGGATAATATATGGATAACATCTTGCCAGAAATCCAAGAAAAATTAACAAACAAAAATGAATGCCCAATTTTTGTCCTTCAATAAAAATTCACCAAATTAGCCATTTTTTGACAAAAAAATCAAGTAAAAAACAGGGTCAAATCTCGTCCAAAATTGGCAAAAAATCAGCAAAAAATGGGCAAAAATTGGCAAAATTTCTGCAAATTGTTGGTGACACCTCAGACACACTGCAAGCATATGAACTCAACCATTTTCAAAAAATTAATATGATTATACTAAAATCATTCTTGTTTCATTATATGATATAATAATAAAACTTATCCAAATAAAATATTTACTTCCTATTATAATTGAATTTTGAATGCATAAAAGTACTCCATTACATGAAAACAACTACATAAAAATAAGCAGATGTGGTATGGTAGTAGATACTTGTAGCCTGTGGATAAAAATAAAAAATATTTAAAATATAGAGCCATACGACTGTTGCTAGTACTGTATGATATAATCCTGAAATAGATGCATCAGTTTTGTGAAGCAGTTGACATCAAAAGGCAATTAAAGAAGTGGCTGCATTTTAGTGAAAAGATAAATACAATCCTAATGATTGAATATGCAAAAATGAAAAATACAAATTTAAAAAATAAACCAAGAATCAAAATACTAATGAGCAATTTATATTTTGTGGATTCTTGTTTAAATGTTGAAACATTATGTATTCATGTCAAATGAAATGCTTGAGTCAAGTTCATTACCTGACAAAAACTGAAAAATCACAACATGCTTTTACCATTCAAAACTAAAAAATTAAGAATAAATCCAGAGTCAACCTCCTACTGTGTGGTATATAAATTTTGGATTCTTACTTGAGGGTCTGTAGCAGCTGATGATTATGTCAAATGAAAATTTTTGATCAATATTTGTTACATGTTAAAAGTTGAAAACAAACTATGTGTTCCCATTCAAAATTGAAAAAATATACAAAATTAATAATAAAGCCATAATACATGTACTACTGTACTATTTATAATTTCTGGTTTCTTTATTCAATTGCTTTTGCATTTAGTATCCATCTCAACTGAAAAGTTTGGGTCAATATTTTTTGCATGAAAAACAAACTTTTCCATGTAAAATTGAAAAAAATAAAAATAAATCCAGAATCAAATTACTACTGAATGATATTTGGTTCGTGGATTCTCAATTGGGTTGTTTTAGTAGTTAGTGATAATTGTAGTTGAAATCCCGTATTAATATTTTTTAAATAGCAAAAATTCAGAAAAATAAAACATAGTGTTTTTTTACCATGAAACAATAAAAATAAAAAATAAAAAATATCATCGGAGTCAAGCTACTGCTTTATAATATGAATTTTATAGATTATTGCTTGAGTTCCTGTAGTAGCTAGTAAGTTTGGGCTGTTGAAAACCCTGAGTCAATATTTTAGAATGGAAAAACTGAAAAGAATTAACTTGAGTCTTTGCCAAAGAAAACTGACAAAAAATATGAAATTTCTTGTCAATATATTTTTGAGGAACAAAGACACAAAGAAATACCTAGTGATTTTACTACAAAAATCTGAAAAAGTAAAGATAAATCCAGAATCAATTTACAAATTCATGGTATGAAATTTTTGGTCTTTCATTGATTTCTGTAGCACGTATTAAATATTGGCAATTGAAAAGCTTGGTTCAATAATTTTTGAATAACAAATACTTAGACAAAAATATAAAATGTTTTAACCATGCTAATTTGAACCAAATTTAAAGTTAAAAATTAAACCAGAAACAAGATACTTCTTTATGATATAAAATTTGTGAATTGCTGCTTAAGTTTCTGGAATATTTTTTATTGACCATGATAACTGAAATGCCTGTGTAAATATTTTTGCATGGCAAAAACTTAAAAAGAAACTTTTGTGTTTTTACCATGCAAAACTGAAAAAATTAAAAATTAAAATAAATTCAAGCTACTAATTCATGATGTACAATTTTTGGATTTGATTCCTTTATCAATCAGTAACCATGGAAGTTGAAAAGATTGGTCAAATATTTTTTGCATGGCAAAAAATGAAAAATAAAAATCAAGATACTAATGTATTTTATATCATTTTTAGATTGTGTCTCAAGTTCTGTAGCAGCTATTACCATGATCAAGTGGAAGATTTGGTTCCAATTTTCCTGCATAGAAAAAACTGAACAAAAACTATTGTTATTACCATGAAAAACTGAAAGAAAAGACAAAATTAAAATTCAAGCCAGAATCAAGCTAATAGTAATTGATCTTAATTTGTGAATTCTTGCTAAGGCAGATACAAAATTTATTACCCATGGCAATTGAAAAGCCTGGTTCAGCACCTTTTTCATGGCAATAGCTGAAGAAAAAAAGTACCTAATGATTTTACCATGTAAAACTGAAAAAAATACATCCCCTAATTACAAAAACAGCTAAAAGTTTTTCTTTGGTATGAGTTGAGTACCATGAGGCTACCTAAACTCTTGTAGGTATGATTACTTAATACATCTCATGTATGCTGCTCTACCTATGAACATAGGTAGCTTGACATAGTGATGTCAATACATTACATTTAACAATCTCTATGAGAATAGTGTAGATTCTAAAGAATTCAGCAAGCAATGATAATGCTAGGGCATCACTCAATTGTATGTGACAACTACAAAACCCATTTACAGTAATTCCAAAAATAATCATTGTTGGAGTCCCCTTAATTGAAGATGTGAGCCAATCTTAGCACTGCCTTACAAGTACCAAAATATGGTGTGTGTACAAAAGGTAGATGATGTATGCTGCTAGTAAGTGGGTATGTCTATGATGAGAGAATGGACAGCTTCAAAATGAGTTTACAACTAATATCATTTTGTGTGAGTTTGGATTGACCTGGTCATATATCACAAGGGGATAAATATCCTCAAAATCAGGTTTAATTCCCAGCATGTTGCCTCAATCAGACAAACTTCTGTATTGAATGCAAAAATTTCCATTTCAATAGACCTGAGTTATAAGATACTGTCCTTCATATTTATTTTTTACTTTGTGCAATATATCTTCTATTTTTAATATGCAACACTGCCTGATGGCATAATCATACTCTTTTCTACTATAATTTATATGCTCAGCATTGAAGTTGAATTGCTGTTGTCTTCTTGGTCAAATTTTATTCAAATTGGCAGTATATGGTATATCAAAAATCACATCTCAACCAAAAATAACTGCTCCTGGAAAAGACCCAAGTACTGTACGGTGGTTACTATATACTGACCATGCAACCTCTACTAGAAGGTCCTCTAAGTCCTGTGTAATAATTTTAGATATCATATCCAACCCATGTGTACATATCATACTTCCTATGACTATGTGCATGCATTCTCTAATAGCATTTGATGTTGGTTTTTTAATGGTTGTTGGTTTCTGTTGGTTTCTTAATTATGCCATATTCCTTGCATAGGGCCTGGAAATTGAGTTTGAACTCAATACTATTGTCATTGTCATATATCTTGAATTCTGGCCTAGGTTGTTGGCTAAACCCTGTCTTACTCTAGATATTTGAGCATTAGTAGTGTCAAAAATCTCTTTCGTGACGGACTTACAATCTTTTGTTATGGAATTATAATATACAACTAGTACCTCTGTGGTTTCAAACCATGCAGAGGGTGTGATTGATTATAGTCGTGCACATAAATATATCATTGTACTGCCATCCTTTTTGATTGTTTAGGGATCAATGCATTACATGACACATTCTTCCAGCTTCTAGGTACAGCAACTTTAGTGGGTAGCTTACCATACTTAGTATGGGTCCTGTTAGCGTATTAACAAGTAAGACAGGTTTTTACATAGTTTCTGATATAAGTTTTCATACCTTTCCATTATCTGGTAAATAAGACAGCAGTAATACAGTGATAGTATGAGTCATGTGATTTGTTAGTGATTTTGAATACTCTCAGTAGGGTCTCTACAAAACCCATTGAATTATTATCAATTTTTAATCAAAAAATGTGACTCAAAGTTTTGGTCCTATCATCAGAGTTTTAGTTAAGTTGAACTCAATATTTAAACTGACCATTCAGTAAAAAAGTGCTTAGACTAAATATCCAATTTGAATTTCTGCTCAATCTATTGCATTTGTTGAAAAGATTGTGCATAGACCAGGTTTTTTAATCATGTTCATTTTTTTGATACATGCATTTACTAAGTAATGGATAATATGTAAAATTGATAAATTATTTGTATTTCTTAACTGTGCTTCTACTTCTAGAAAAACCTGACAAACACACAGTTTTCCCTTGCACAATGTCACACTCTAGATAATTTTGCTGCAGTTGACTCAGCTGTTTCTGTTTTTGCTGGCAATGAGGGCACTTGCAAGTAACCACAACCAGACAACCCTCTCCTCTCTTTCAACAGCTTGATATCTTTGCCCTCTATTCCCCACAATTCAAAGATGAAGCTTATTATCATGTGGGTAACAGCACTTCAACAGCCAATTCTTCCAGATGACAAGATCCATCATTAAATGGAACTTCTAGTACAATCTGTGCAAACAATCCCTGCAAATCTGAAAATGGAAAGTCAGCATGAAGAGACAGGGAGGGGTATCTGAATCCAATGTAGATGATGGTTTTTTCCTTGCTGCACCTCCAAAGAAATATAAGTTCAAGAATAGAGGTACCATCCGTTGTAATGGCAAATCTAGCACTAAAAAAACTCAAGAACAACAAATATCCCCATCCTCATCAACCTCCATCTCAAATATCTCCAAAGCCAAAGGCAAAAGCTCCAAAAAAATAATCAATTTCAATAAAATTAATATCAACAAAATGGGAGGCATTAAATTTCTCACACAAAAATTCAAAGCTGAGTGCCAATGCCAAATTGCTGTAAAACAAAAAGAAAATATTAATAATTGAAGAGGGTAGAGTTGAGAGAAAGGTTCACAACCAATTGCTTGCATCAAAGGACAAGGAAATCAAGAAACAGGAGTAAAGGAAAGTAAATGTTCTTTTGGATCTTGTGGTTAGCATTGTAATCAACATTGCTGCTTGCATTTTTGCAGATTCTCATTCAAAATTGGAAAGCAAACAGGTTTTAATTAGGGACACAAAACATGCAATGGTATTGTAAAGGAAGGCAATGGATCTGGCTGACTCAGTGGAAAAGAGAGAGACGAGGGAGAATCATAAGATGGAGAAGCAGGAGGTTCTCAACAGCAATTGTACCAAGAAGTTGCTTTTGATCAAATCACATACAGAGGACAAAGAAGCAATGAAGAGAAATTGCAACAAATGGTTGCTAGTTTGAGGTACAAGCTTCATGATAAAGTATTGAGATGAACACTAATTATGAGCAACATGAAGAAGAAGGGTGTTGAGGGAAAGTCTAAACTCCGAACAGTGCAATCAGAGTTTGTGAAATATACATCAAAAATGTCAAATGAACTTAATGATATGGACAAATTGGTTGAGGAGATGATCTTGGTGGTAAGATTCTTTGCAGTCTTCAAAATAGTTATCACGTTATTCCAATCTAAACATCCTTTATTTCTTTTTATAAGAAGTTGCATAATATCAATAAGGTGAAGAAAGAATCAACAAGAGCAGATGCAGTGCATAGTCTCAGTACAAGAAGGCTTTGACAGATGAATGAAGCCAAAGAATCAATACTTGTGAGAAAGAACAAGTTTTTGGAGACACACAAGGTAATTGAAGTTGAAGCCCTTAATGCTGAATTGAAAAGCCTTGTGGAGTCAAAAAAGTTTTGAAGGACCAAGTTCAGGAGGAAATGATGATAAAGGTTCAACTAATGAATGAGATAACCTCATGGTCACATCACCAATACAGAAGGAGACAAAAGATACAATGACAAAGAAAGGCAAATATGGCCTTATTGGATTGTGCAAATGATCATGGAGAGCCTTATCAATGGAACACTGCTGTCTTCAATTACAGGTAATATTCTGGCTCAGGTAAGTCACCAAAACATTTGTTGTGGCAGTTTAACTAATGTGTGCATTCTAAATCTACTCCTCTGCTTTTATTACATCACGCATCTCATCACAAAAGTTAATGCTGTTAGCTCCAGCAATAAAATTCATTGAGCTGCCTTTTGTTGCCTACATTTGTGGGTGTAGATCATACATACTAACAATATCTTCAACACTTGTTGCATACAATCTAGCAATGGAGGAAACTTGGGTCAAGCTGTTTAGTGATGAGACAAGTAGCTACCAACTTGGCTTTGGTAATCTTGAGCTTGGTGGGACAATGCACAATTAGCTAATAGTACAACTTTATCAGCAAACATGATAATGAAATATAGTTTGGTGAAGACTCAGTGTCATGCAATAATAGACAAAATCTATTGCTGAAGAGAGTTGCTTGATGATTGGATTTGAGTAACTGGACAAATGTTTCCTCAGTTCAATCACAGTATTCTACCAGTATTGGAAATGAAGCTCATAAAACTTGGCATTGGATCTCTGTTGAACTCAGATGCATTTAATACAGCACAGTTGTGAAGAAACTTGTTGAGGGACAAAATAAACAAATTGTATGAGTAAGATGCATCAATAGATGACAATGATATCCTGGTCAATGAGATGAACTGTTTCAGGACATGCCGAAGCAATTGGACAGGTATATCACAAAGACCCTCAAAGACAAACTCAAGGAGATCAGTAAAGCCCTTCCTCAATCATGTGTTTCTTGCAAACTAGATTCCATTTTGTTTGCAATGGACAAGTGCTTTGGTGAAACATGCAGTTATTCAAAATGCAGATGAGAAGAGTTTCCTCACCTCATGTGGTATTGCCCTCATGGATCTGTGCTGTTCCCATTGGAATGATTTGGTGTTGGTTTGGGGCAAGATGGCATTAAATTTGGTGCATTTGCACTTTTCAAGAACCATGAGTTCTATACTCAAATTGTTTTCAAGTATTTGTGTGAGCACTATGACAGTTACAAACTGATGGAGGCTTTGTGTATTGTGGTTCTCAAGATTTAATTGTAGTCTTGAGTTGTTTCTTTCATTTACATTTACATTATAATGCCCATTAGGTAAATTTTTATTGATTTCTTTGAATGATTTTTTTATCAAATTAAACCAATTGATGTTTGCCAAAACCTCACTTTCTGGTGGCTTGCTGGAAAAGCCATGACTTTTCAGACTTCAACTGGTCTGATACACACATGTTGTGCCTTGTTACAGATAATTTAGTGGATGCTCTGCCCAGATTGTTGGATGATCAACTGAAATTTCTTGTCAAAGACTTTATGATGAGTATTTTCACAAATTTTGAATGTTAGTGCCACCACTCAAGGAATACTTTGATTTTTTATTCATCTCCAAGCAAGGAAAATCAGTTGGAGATGTAACTGGCTTCAAAGCACCCTTCTATGAATTGCAGTGTGAACTTTTCATCCTTCAAATGAAACAAATATTAGCACCAGGGTTCTCACACTATAGTATTCAATAGAGGCAGTGATAGTTATCTGAGAGGAGCTCTGTGATGTAAAAAAGCAAGTCATCATTATCTTTAAAGTCTCAGTGGAAAATGTTCTTACCTTGACCTCACAGAACAAGAAAAGGAAGCAGAAGTTGGAAAATCTGCTAGCAATAATTTTTCTGAAGGGTCTTTTGCTGCTCGCAAAGGTGAAATTAAGTTGTTTGACAGAATAGGACTTCCATGTGCAGGAGGGATGGTACACACCAAATTTAATGGAGATTTTCTTTGTGGAGTTCAAAATTATGTTGGCATGAAAGCAGTCAATTGTCAAGATTTTGAAGGTGGATTTCATGCTCTTCATTCCACATTACATGATTTGCTGCTCCAGTTCTTGATCCAGTGTGCTCCAGGATGGCAAGCAAAAATAAGCAATGATCTATCTAAGCAGTGGGATGAAAAATAAAGAAGAATGTTATTAGAAAAGAAGAAGAAGAACAAAAAGACAAAGGGCTACTACATCAAGGATCTATCTATCATAGTCCAGTGCAATTCACAGAGGTATTTGGAAGTTGGAGACAGAAATTGATAAAAAATTGTATGAGCTTGGAAGCAATTCTGAAAATCTATTGTTGGATTTGGCTGGAGCAATTTTCACTTTGCAAAATCTGTGAGAAGAGTAGTGAAAGCAGTACAGCTGGTGAATGGGACATTTGAAACCAATAGCATATGAGAAATAAAATGCTAGTCTCATCCCTAAAGTTCCTCCAATTTCATTGATTGGACAAAAGGAATCAAAATTGTTAGTGACTCCCACACCTACATTGAAAGTTTAAATGAAAGTGTGAAGACAGAAGAGGACTAATTTTGGCAATAGGCCTTTAAAATTAGAGAGTAATGGGGCTTGGACAGTGACAGCAATCATATCATGGAGCATCTAGAAACTAGTATGCCTAGCATATAGGCCCTGATTGACAGGCAAGTACAGATGTATTTTGAAGTTGTTTTGTATGATAAACTGTTGATTTGTAATGGTTATATTAGTTGATATTTGAGGTAATAGATGGAGAAAATGAATTTGTAAAAATTAAAAGGGGTCAGGAAGGCCTATATGAGGGAGAAGCAAAAGAGCAATGCCACAAAATTATGATAAGGAAATGTAACTCAAAACTTGGAAAAGCTGTAAATGGATCATGGCTTCTCTTAAACTAATTTCTGGTACTACTCAAATCTTTAGAAACTGCTCATTAAGTAAATTTTTAAAAGCTTTCCTAAACATTATGTATTTTGCCTATTCAATACTAATTCCTACAAATAATATACATAGACAATTGAGTCACTATCTTATAACTGCAAAAGGAAAGAAAATGGCCAATGATGATGGTATGTGTACATTTTTTAGACATAAAGATAATCAATATATTCAATTTTCAACCCATTAGACAAACATATCTATTTCTTGAAGTCTTTTGAAAACATTTTAAAATTTGCCTCAGAGTTTTCTGGAGCCCCTAATACTGTTGTTTGATATGAACATTATTTACTTAGAGTTTTGAACAGTATGTGGCATTGATTTGTACTGTAAAATAAAAAGAATAAGACTGAATTCATACTATTTTTTATATTGAAGGTACATCAGCCCTAACACTTAAAGTATGTAAGTACATGAAACATGGAGTAATAATTTAAGTATGTATCTTCATACCAAGCATAGTAGAGGAAATAAGTTTTTTCATATTCTTTTTCTTATTTCTATCTAAAAATATGCATGCTGTTGTAGAGAGTTACACAAAATACAATATATGTGCCATATTGTTTTTTATTATTTTTTATTACCAACTTCATCATGGATTCACATACCATGGCAATTGAATGAGCTGCCAAGGAAGCTGCTCATTCAATTTCCATGGTGGCAATTGAATTCAACCACAGCTGCAATGTTGAATGAGCTGTATCAGCAGATAATTCCTAATGGCATTGCACATGAGCTCCCAGCTCCCATGAAAAATCACCATAGCAATCAAACAAGCCAAACTATCCAGTGCATCCAATGGCCTTAATCATT
>JALLOT010000728.1:0-18070 GCA_036939595.1 Thalassiosira livingstoniorum
AATTAGATAGTACTAATTAAAATCAATCAAATGTTGCCAGGTTTTGCTTTTTTTATGATGTTAGGGGATTACCAGCCATATTATTGGTGGTAGTATTTTTGGAGATGATCAATACAACTCATGGTTTAATAACTGTCAACCAATGGTCACCTCTTTTCCGTTTTGTTAGTTACGGTGAACTTTTAATTAGTTAGTTTCAGATTTGTGATACCTGTCAGTGCAACCTGGGTTGCCTAGGGTGCTGCTTATCAGCTAGCTATTGCTGCTCATATCAATGTAATTAGTTACTTTCATTTTAATCTACATACCAAACATCACTGATGATCTAATCAAATCTAAATGAAACACTTATAATGGTATACATATTTGGCAACACACTTCAAAAATAGATATGACAATTTAACAGTTTGCCAAAAATACTGATCAGATCCAGTGTAATTGAATCCTGCACCAGTATCTTATTTGGAATATTTTACAAAAAAAATATTTTCTACATCAACATTGAAAACCTAAATCCAACCAAGAAAACTTTGATCTTGGTGTTTGTATGAATAATCATATGTACATTTTTCTATATATCCATATCAACCATTTTTTGCAATTGTGTGTAATACCATGTTCCATAGTGTGGACCCTAGATACCTTGTCACCATGTTGATAGAGAAGGCAATCACACTTCTTTTCATTTGATTGCTGTTGCAACTCTGTGATCTTTAACATGAACTATCATCATGACAAAAAATGAGTCACATAACACCTCATTCAATTATCATGATGATACTTCAGATTGAAGCTGATTGAGCATACATGGGATCATTCTCTTGTGAGCAATAACTTTTCAGATCTGACTTGAGGCATTGCCATGGTGGTAGATGGAGCTAATACTGCTTTTTATAATGAAAAGTACCACCATGCACCCCTCTTTCAAGCATCTATGTTATACTTTCAAGTGATCAGACAATGTCAGTTAGACATTTTGTCAATTCATATTGTGGCCACCAGTACTAGATAGCAAAATTGTAAATCAAAGGAAATACACTCAAGGATCAAATAATACCAAATAATGTGGTTTTGGAATTATAAATTCCAGGCCTTTTGTCAGTTAATCCTCCAGAATCTGAATAATTCTATACCATGATCATCATCTTAACCATCTTTGTCCTAATGCTTGGTGCTCATTGTTTGACTCACTTGATGCTAGTTGGAACAAAATAAGTGATGTACCCATAATATATCATAGACAGCTAGTAGGGAAAAAATGGGCCCTTGATCCAACCACAATGGACCCAATTATCTCATGTATGATGAAAATGGCTAACACAGACGACTTTCATAAATGCGTACAAAACACATGAGGACAATGTGGCCATGACCGATGCACACATATTCATATCAATTTTTGACATCGACATTACCAAGAATGAATATTTTGGAAATAATACAGTCAAGCACAGCTACACATGATTCCCAATTTACTCGCTTCAAAAAGATGAATCATGTATTCTCTGTCATTTCCACTGGCCTCAAGCCTAAGTACAGAGTACTTGATCAAACTCAAATTCTGGCTTGGTTTCATAAAAACAATTGTTTTGAATTTCACTGCAGGTGTTTACCATCCACAGCACAGTTTCTTGCTTTTGGTCATCCACCCATTATCATGATAAGCACGAACAACTAAAACATGTTCCATTTAATCAATTATGGATGAAACAACTTTATCATCCGAATGATGTTTTGGTTTAATTTCAGACAAGGTGAACAAAATGAATGTTTGATATATTTTCACCTACTAAATTCAATGCTTGACCTAAATATTTCATTATTTTATCTAATTGTCAGTTCTATTTCACAAAACAATTTCTTACCTTAATTTTGCCATCAGTTTACGTGTTCCACATGCCGCTATAGACGAAACAATGCCATAAGTCACGAGTTTCTCCAATTTGTTTCTTCGCTGAAGAATTGAATAAGGAGCAATATCGCCTTTTATAATCCTCATCAATGCAGGCATCGGCACCAACCCAACAGTTATCTTGTTCAACATCGTGAACAACATAACTTGTGTCTTAAACATGACATTGGAATGAAATGAACTCCGAGCATTATTTCCTCCGATTCCGCCAAACGTCAAATCTACTGCTGCTAGTACATCTTTATGCCTCCACCCATTATACTTTGCCACTACATCCCTTGCCAGCTCTTGATAAGAGGAATAACTCTCTTTATCTACAACATCCAATGCATCGGCAAACACAGCCACACTCTCCAACGCACAATTGCATCCTTGTCCCAACTCAGGGCACATTCCATGGCCTGCATCACCCACCAATGCTATACCGCTCTCCGGATGGGCCAGCCCATCCCTACACCAGACATTGACCCCACCAATATTCGGGACATTATCTTCCTCTGCAAAAACATGTGCCAAATCCTTTCGAGAATCGGGTGTCCAATCATGGAATAAATTGGACAAGGCCTCATCGTACCCTGCAAGACCACGTGATTTCATCTCGCCCAATTTACCCCCGGGAAAAATGACACTCACTAAAAATGTATCAATGGGAGAATCGGTGGAGCTGCGAGCAGAAAACCCGTAGGAAGTAGATCCAATTTTGGTATCGCCCCACAAATGGAATGAGGCAGAAGGACACGTCACAAATGGAGGATTGTTTGCAACTTCAGGAAGTAGAATGTCTTTCCAGGAACGAGATAACATCCCCACTTGGTATTCCATTGTGTCGTCGAGAGTTTCAACTGTAAATTTTCCTCCAATGGAAGTGACATACTCAGCCAAAAGAGTCCGCGTGGCGCTTCGTACTCCGTCAGCACCCACAAGAAGGTCGTAGCCAACATTGACCTCGTTTTCTACTTCCTTTCCTTCCTTTTCTTCGTTGATCTCGTTTCCTCCGCGCGTTCGCTCTACGAAAGTGGCAACACGACCTCGAAAGTCAACATGTTTCAATTTCCACCCACAATGGATCTTGGCACCCGATTTTTCCGCCGCACGCAATAGACTTGCAGCCAATGCTCTTCGCCTCATCCCCACGGAAAGGGCAGTGCCATCTGCACCTCGCATGTCATGTCTGCGAATGAAACTCCTATTTTTCCCCTTTTTCACTGGCCCATGACGTACAGCTGCTTTATTGACAACTGCCCCCTCCAGATTCAATGTCGGATCGATCCCACATCGTTTTAGTGCGAGTTGTCCCCGTTTAAAGATGGAGATGACCCAAGTTTTGGATTTTTCCACGGGTGCCTCGTTCTTACTTTCGTCGCCACCGGGATGGGGGTAAGCTTCGTAGAGGTGCACTTCGAACCCTCGATCGGCGAGGACTTTGGCGGTGAGTGCTCCGGCGGGTCCGCCTCCTGCCACGAGGGCTTTGGGCTTGGAGTTGCTGGTGGCCATGATTGATGCCTGGATGGTAGTACTTGGCATTGTGACAAAAATGACAAAGATCTATGGGCCGTAAGGAGAGAGGGAAGAACTGAAAAGGTGACGTGATCCCAAAGTGAAAGTGTTAAGGTACGACAATCAATAATGGAGTAGTTCGAAACACGTGAAAGTGCTCAGTCAATATTATGAATCTGCAGGATAAAGTAGACAAAAGACGGCACCAGCTGGCACCAGACAAAAAAATACTGCAACAAAGAGAGTCAAAGCAACGCAAGGAAGAGTCCGTCTTTTGGGTCTTGGGTTTTGGTTTTGGGTCTCTTTCTTACTTGCCCGTGCCTAATACCTTATGTAGTAGGTAGTAGTAGTAGTAGTAGTACCCTTTATGTAGTAAGTACTTAATTAGTATTGCATGTACTGTTTTGTAGTACCATACATGAAAAAATAATCGACCAATATGCCATGCAGAATCATGCAATAATAACAATGAGAACTCACAGTCGGGGGTATCTAAGTCTCTTCCTCTGAATACTTTTTTATTTGTTTTCTCATATTTCAAAAATATAAAATTATTCTTGAAGACTGTCAACTAAACTAGTACCTATTGATGGCCGTTTTCTTACAGTTTTCACTGATTTGTGTAATGACAACAAAGCCATTAGTTCCATCAAAATTGAAACAAATAACTTTTTGTTTAGTAGTTTGTTTAAAGAAAAATGGAATTCAAAAATGAAATATTATCTTGAAAGGATTAACTTTTTAATGTCACTTGATTGATTGATAGATATGTTCCTCTCATATCCAAAGAATTGAAAAATTAAGGAAAAAATTAGACATTAACACCTTTTGTTGTTGCAGAAAGATAAATCAATGCAGCTTTTCCATCAACTATTTAATGGGAGGAATGTTTGATTAATGTATCACAATTCTGTCACAAAAATAACTGCACAAATGCATCAAGCATTCAAAAGATCAAACATTCTAAGAAAGTAAAACATGGAAAGTGAATAATAAATCTATACAAATGTCAAATAAATTTCTTTATTTTCTACGCTGTACATGAAAGTTCCATGTACTGATATATGTTGGCTCTAATTGAAATCTGTTGCACTTATATTGCTGAGACAACTCTTCAACATTTGTACTAGATTCTGAAGTCTGGCAAACCATATATTTGATACAATGCTACAAGGTAGCTGCTCAAAACAGATTTATGTTGATGACTAGATCTATCTGTGATAATAAATGTTGTGTTTAGCATCAACACAGTGTCTAATGATATAATTTGCTACATTGTTATCATATAAAAATGATAGATGAGCCAAATAATATTGAGAAATAATTTGACGTTTGTAACAACAGTTTAATCACAAAAAATCTTCCTTGCAAATTGCTTTGAATTGCAACAAAAAAGCTATTATTTGATTTGTTAGTTTTCATCAAAACTAGAATCCATGATGAAAGCAATGTTCACTAAGTTCTTTAGAAATTTAGATCCATGTTTGATATTTTTCAGTTTTAAGATGCTCAGCAACCTCATCAATTGATGAACTTCATTAATACAATATGCTTACATAATATTTAGTGCTTGATTTCAGTTATTTTTTGTAGCCAGTACATGTAAAATGAGAGATGTATTATCAGAAAAATTAGACTCATTTAAGAATAATAAGTTAAATTTGAAAAATATTATTCTGTATGACATCCAAAACAAGAAAAATGCAATGATTATTTGGATGAATTATGATATAACTAATGCCTCTACAACTAGAATAATGAATCCCAACCTCAGTTGATGGTATATTTCCATAGAAAGTTGATTTGAGTAAATGTGTATTCTCATCCTATTTATAATCCTATCTAATTTAACCTTTTACAGAAATTGTTTTCATTTTGCTCTTTAACAGGTGCTAACAAATCATTATATTTGTTTTTTTTTTGACCCAATATCCTTTCTTTCAAAAAAATAATTGAAAGCAAAATAATGCTACCATCAAAATTAAATACATGCAATGTGACTATTGTTATTGACTGCAAAATGGCACAAGGTGCAATAAGACATGGTAACTGCAATTTAGCTTTAATTTTTTGCATGAGTGTTTTGGTTTAGAATTGGTTCTTTGATTATTTCAAAAACACCCAAAGTGTCTTTATGAAGAGAGAAAAACAAACTTGTATTAATCTTCATCAAATGAAAATCTGTAAAGTTTGTGATTGCTTGAAACAGATGTTCTCTCTCTTTGAAATAGTAATACAAAAAACATAATATGCTTTTTAATTTTGAATTGTTATTTTGTAACACCAAATTTTAATTTGAAAAAATGATTCCTTGTATGACATTATTAAAAATAAGCTTCAACATGAAGAGCCTTTAACCTACCTGCTTTATGTGGTTAAATTTTTAGAAGCTGTGATAATGTCTATGATATTTTACATTTCAAAGTAGCTTGAATCAGATCCAAAAAGGTCTACGTGTCATTTTTTTAAATACTAGTAATATGTGGAATGTTATTCTTTCCATCAAGGAACATATGTTTTTTATGGATGCAAAAACAATAAAATCATAACATGATTTGCCTCACTGTAGCAGGTTTTGCTGAGATAGCTCATGGATCATCATGCCATTGAGCTTACGAAAAATAAGAATGAAAAGAATAGAGAAATCAAGTTGGGGAACAATTGACATAATTGATTGTTGATAATGCATAATTTATAATGCATAATTTATAATGCATAATTGATCATTGATCATGGATCATTGAAAATAAGTCATTTATAATAAATACTAAAAAATTGATAATTGATGATTTATGGTTGATAGTAGATAACTGAATATCAACAATTCACAATTGATAATTCATAATTGATAATTCATAATTGAAAATTTATAATTGAAAATTTATAATTGATATTTGATATTTCATACTTAATGAGTAAAAATTCACAACTACCAATTGAAATTTGGCAATTGATGATTGACAATTGGCAACTGAAATTTGACTACTAACTTAATCTGATGGGGGTTCTATCTTCATTTCACATAACTATTTGGGCATTTGCACTTACCAAAGGCTTACAGTTTTCTTGAAAGCAACTAGACTGCTTTAAAAGGTTATTTTTTAAAATATTATTCACTATTGTTCTAGGTGAAAATGAGCCTAGCATGTTTTCCATTTTCATTATTGGATCTTTTTAGTAGACTGAATTCTTTGGCTTTTTATATCTTTTTTTAATTTTCAGAAAACATTTTTTGTAAAATTCCAAAACTTTGCCAATTTTAGTGTTATTTTTTGTCAGATCTAAAGACAATCACTGATCACTTTCAATTTAATGCATGGGTTTGTTTACATTCCAGATTTTTTGTCTTGGGCTCACTTTTCATTATTTGTGGGCTCCTTTTCACCAATAATAATAGCACTGTTGTTATTGCTTTTCTTTCGAAATAATATTTTCAAAACTGTTGAAGAAACCTTTTTTCTGAGGGAGTTTCAAAAGATACGACCTTGACAAAAAATCTTTTGCTATTGCTACCTGGCTATCGTAAGTATGGTTAGGTACGTATGGTTCTACAATCTACTTGTTACATACCATACTCATACTAAAATATTAACTACTAGTAGTATTTTAGACCCGTATTGTACTTGTATGTAGAATAATTCAAGTAAAACTAATTTTTTATTAGTAGGAGTATGGTACCAGTTACTACAATACTCTCTCTCTAGAGATGAATATGTGCGTTTATCAATTGCTGTTTACAATGAAAATCATGTAGAACTGGGTGATTAATTAGTACATTTTAATGGCTCCTTTTCCCTTGCACAAACTGAATAAAGTGTATTCAAGAAAACAGACTGCACATATAACAGTGGCAATGTTGGTTACTACGTACATCTAGCTAGCAAAAGAAAATATAACAAAAATATATGTGTTTCATTTCTACAAGTAAATTAGTACCAACATACAGACAGTCAAAATAGTACCATGTAATTGACATATCTATGGTACATAGGATGAAGTGATTCATGTGGTAGAGTTGAGAAGCAAGGTATCAGTTGCAGGGGGAATACATGCAGCAATTCCATGACTACTTTCATTGAAATGTGAAGAAGCTGAGGTATTTGTGTGGGATTAGGAAAATCAATAATGAAATGACAAGTGCAGTTCCAAAGCACTACTCATGCATTGCATGACATACTATTTGTTATTGAAATAAAATTGCCAAAAATAATAATAAAAATAACAGACAAATGGTTTGTAAAAAATAAGTCCTGTGATAAGTGGATGGACAATTTGGACGGTCTTACTCAACCGGATAGAGTACAATACTTATTGTACTTAGGTGCAATATTGTACAGTTGTACCATATCGTACTGATCGTACCATACTTCTTTACAATACCTTGTGGTAACAATCACCTCACGCATCAAGCAACATCTCAAGTGAGTGTGTGTGTGTTCCTTAATTATTTAAGAGGCTATCCTAAGGGGATGCACTCTGGGGCTACATTACTAGTATCAGGCGCAAAAGGACTGTCCTGAGAACACAGAAAAATGGGTGGAGGAGCAGAGGCCTCCTCCTGGCAAGGTGGGCAAATAATTTGGTCTGTCAGGCGATGACAAACGCGCGGATCCGCGCATTCATCATCACACTGGCAAACAACATTATTGTCATATTTAACTTTATGGTAAGCCCGCAGTATATGATTGGTAACCCCGACGATGATGCCTAATCCAATTTGTTGTTCTGCCCACGCCGTCGGGTCTCGCGCGGAATGGTGGTGGCCGTAATAGGAATCTGAGGAGGACTGTTGCCACAGGGTGTGTGCTCGTTGGAGGACGCCTCGGGGGACTGATCTAGAAGTGGAGAGCTTGGCGGCGGTGGCGGCATGGGGTCGGGCTGGGTTGGAGGGCATGGCGATGGTGGCGTCAGAGCCATATAAGAATCGTTCAAAGATTGGGCCAAGGCGTCCCCACGGGCTGATGGCAATGGGGAGGAGTGCCATGTTGGAGCCGATGATGTCACCGATGATGTCGTCGCCGGTGAGCGTGTGACGTGTTGACTTGTCGGTCCCGCCTCTCTTTCGCTCAAACTTATCCTTCTCTCCTTTCTGCAGGCGCAAAAGAGACGCGTTGCGAGTAGCAGCCTGCTGTCCAGGAGGGACGGGGTTCTTGCAGTTGGGAAACGTGACGTCAAAACCAATACGGGCGAGTGGGCAGCGCCAGGCTTGGGAGTCGAGGAGGTGTTCAACAATGATGGAGAAATCGAAGGGGCGCTTGGAGGGGAGGCGTGGGATGAGGCCTAGAGGTTCTTTGTCGATGGATGAAGGGTATCTGATGAACTTGGCAGTGAGGAGGATGCGTTCCAACACTTTGATGAAGACGTCGCGGACTGAGTTGTGGAGAGGGGTTTTGCAAATTTTGGGGCAGCCCATGGTGTGGTCACTGGTGGAGTCCATGGGCTTGCCACAAGGGCATATGATGGGTGAGGAGTCAGGGTAGAGGGGGAGGCGGAGTTTGAGTTTGAGGGCGAGGGCGAAGTTTTCATTTTTGAGGCGATGTGCTGGGTTGATGCGGCTCATTTTGAGCATGGCTGCTAATGTTTTGCGGTCCAAGATGTCGTCTAGAATGTGGAGATCTTCTTGTGGGAATTGTTGGGTGAGGACTGTCCGGAGGCGCTTAGCTGCCCTCTTCTTGATGAGCTGTCGGCAGTAGGGGAGGGAAAGGTCGTGGATGAAGTGATGTTCTGGGGAGTCTGTGGAAGTGCCGGTGCAAATTTGGGTGAAGGTGGGTAGGTAGTGGCGGAAGGCGCAAAAGGGAGCGGAGTCCTTCCAGTCGGTGTAAAGGGAGGTGATGGGGGGAGGGAGTTTGACGTAGGTGGTGGTCGTGCCGTTGTCAGTGGAGGAGACGTAGGGGATGCCTTTGGATGTGTAGGAGGTGCATCGTTTGGTGGTGAGGATGTGGGAGGCAATGGCGTGCTGTTGGGGGTTGTGGAGGCCTAGTCCTCCGCAGCGGGTGGTGATAGAAGAGATGGTATGGGCGTGGGCTGGGAGGTCGGTGGAGTGGGTGAGGTATGAGAGGAAGGAGTCTTGAAGGGAGGAGAAATCATCAGAGAAGGTGCTTGTCCAGTGGAACCATCGGGAGGGGGCTTGAGGGTTGAAGTTGAGGAGGATGTCGGTGCTGAAAAGGTGGGTAAGTTTGTGTGTGGTGCATGTCTTGAAAATTTGGAGCATTGTTTGCATACTTGGGAGGCCCTCCAAGAGGCGGATGGCTTCTTCTTGTGCCAGTTTGAGGCGGTCTGACAGAAAGGTGTTGCAGTAAGTATGGGACCCGACTGGAGCTCCCAGGATGCGCAGGCCATCGGTAACTTCAAATGGGGAGCGTGAACCGTCGGTGTTCGTAGTGGTGGAATATTTGTTGATAGCATATGAGATGGAATCAGCCAAAGATGGGTCTGAAAGGCGAAGGTTGGGAAGGATGCTGTTGGTGCTGGTGGTGGTAAGGATGCGGGTCTTGGAGGAGTTCATGATTGCTCCAAGGGGGGCACCAAGGGCTTGGAAAGTATCGAGGCAGAAAGCTACATCCTCTAGGGGAACCACACAGTTAACATCATCAATGTACGCCATGATAATTGAGAGGCCGCCCTTTCCATCGTCATGGTAGTTGTGGGACCGGCGTCGATTGTGGGCACGGGTGGTAAGGGCGGTATCTAATTTCTTTAGGATGCTGCCTAGCACTAAGGCAGCAAGGACGGGAGAGATTGGACAGCCTTGGGAGAAACCTTCTTGGACTGGGATGGAAGCCCAAG
The DNA here is from genome assembly GCA_036939595.1 of Thalassiosira livingstoniorum. Taxonomy (NCBI): domain Eukaryota; phylum Bacillariophyta; class Thalassiosirophyceae; order Thalassiosirales; family Thalassiosiraceae; genus Thalassiosira; species Thalassiosira livingstoniorum. The sequence continues at coordinate 10,196 of JALLOT010000728.1, forward strand.
AATTGTCATCAAACTTCACGTTGGTGGTGCCAGGGCCGTCATAAAGACAGTCGATGAATGGTTCCAGTGCAGGAAAATCTTCAGCAATGATTTCACGGAGGCGGTTGCGGGAGATGGCATTAAACATGTTTTTGATGTCCAGGCTGATGAGGGCTCTGGATGGGGTGAGATTAAGATCATCGTAGTGTTGGATGTAGCGTGAGACCGCCAATCTGATGGTGTTGATGATGAGGTCAATTCCACCGGATATGGCCACTGCAAAATTGTAGGGGAGGAGGTATTTGGATAGGTCATTCTTATATTTGTGGAGAATAATGATTGCTGCAATGCGACGGAGAGCTGAGGGAATTCCTAGGGGGCGGAGCTTTGTGTTGTCATCAGGGTCCTTTTCTAAAGCGACCAAATATGTATCTCTGAGGAATTTGATAGTGGCTGTGGGGAGGGTGCCATTGATGATATGTTCGAAGATGATGGTGAGGTCGGTGGCTGCAGGATGAGTGGATGGGCCATTATGTTTGGTGAAATGACGAGCTAGTTTGATGTAGAGGTCCAATGAGTCTACTTGAAGCCCAGGGGCCTTGCCACGTCGTAGGTGGAGGAGGATGTAGAGGAGGTCAGTGGTGGAAATTGGTATGCGGCTGTGGTTGGTGGAGGATTGGTGGCGGCGGCTTCGGCGTTTCTTATTGCATGTTGTTTTGTATGGCTTGGGGAATAGGTTCTGGAGTGTGTGGAAGTTGGTGCTGTTGATTGCTGCCACAGGGGTGTGGTTGGTGAGGCGGGTGCGGGCAGATCTGAAGTTGTCATTGTCAGCTGCGGCTTGAGCCACTTTGGATGTGGATGGTGGTGCGGATGCAAAATCTTTTGGGGATTTGCTTTGAATAAGGCGGCTTTCGTTGTACAAATCTTGGAGGTGGCCTGCTCGGAAGAGGCGGAGGCGGCGGTTGATGCATTGGTTAACTTTTTCTGGGGAGTTGGGGGGCAAGGGAGCAAGGACGAGTTGTTCATAGAGGAAGAGGAGGGTCCAGAAAGGTGACGGATCGTAGTTGGGGTCAGAGTTGAGCTTGGATGATGATGGAGATTTCGAGGCTTCAGCACATGCTGAGATGAGATTAGCAAACGTGGAGAGTACATTGTCTTCGAGGCAGAAGTTTATTTTGGTGATTAATGATTGGCGAAACGGTGGTGGTGTGGGGCTGTAGGAGCGTTGGAGCCAGCTAAGTCCTTCAGACCATTTATTGGGAGTAGTACTAACTTTTGTGTCAAATAAAAAGTCTGTTGCTATTTCAATGTTATTCCTAGACTTTGAACATTCATGCTTTGATTTCACGTGTTTTTGGAGGTCACACTGTCTCCAATGGATGCTTTCTGAACATAGATTACAACGAAAAAGGGAAAGGTTGGTGTAGGTGTCTTCAGGGAGGGAAGAGAGTTGATGGAGATGGAAGGCACGTATGTGCTCACATAGGGCTTGGGAGGAGGAGAAGTTGAGGTTGGAGGCATTGCGGTGGGCGTGGGAACAGTGAGGGAAGGGGCAATGGATGGAGTTTAGAGTGTGTCAGTGCCAGGGACTAACATTCTCCAAAAGGAGTCACCAATTTCGGTGGGGGATACGCCGGACCTGAGGATGGTATCAAATTGGTCCTGGAGGTCCAAGGGGCATTTGGTCTTGAAGTATTGGACCATGTCTGAAGAAGCAGCGAGGGTCTCAAGGGTGTTGTTGATGGTGAGGAAATTGATGCTTGGGAAACACTCGGGGGTAACCACGAAACGGTCAGTTGTGATGTTGAAGATGGATTCTTCAAAAATGGCATCATAGAGGCACCATGCTGCCACTTTGGACTCCATCTCCACGGCCATGGCATGGTTCCAATGCTTGGTGGAGCAAGGGTTGATTCGCTTGATGTTGCCAATATCACGGAAGCGTTGAAGGAAGGAGGTGAAGTCATGGATGGTGGTGAGGCATGAGACTCTTACCACGACGCCATGGAAGGTGTTGGCGGAGAAGAGGTTGGCACGTTTAGTGGGGGTGTTGTTTTGGGTGCTGGTAGGTGAGGAGGGGCGTTTGGGCTTAGCTGCTGGCTTCCGGTCGAGGTCGGGGGGCGAAGAAGGGGCATTGCTGGCTGGAGGGGTGATAAAATCTTGGGACATTTTGACGGTGGATTCCATGGAGTCGGAGCGGTTGCGGGTAGGGTGGGAGGCTGTAGTCGATGTAGCGGCAGAGGCGGAGGCGTAGGCGACGGTGGAGGTGGAATGGTGGGCCTGGTGGGTGTCAGAGTTGTCTTCGGTGATGCTGGCTCTGGCTTGGGCAAGGGCGACGTCGTCATCTTGGTTGTAGGTGAAGGCTCGTTTGTTGGCAATGTTGGCAGCGTTGATGTGGAGGAGCTTGCAGGGATTGGTGAGGTTAGTGCTGTTGGTGGGAGTATGCATATGGAGGAGTCGGCAGGAGGCATCATCATAAACGTCGGGGAGGAATTTATTGATGTAGCAGTAAGCTTCTTCTCTGGTTTCAAACCTTTGTAGTGGTTCAAGGGGACGCCATTGCAGAGGTATTTGGCACCACGTGGGCCGTCCCACGTGTAGACGCCAACACATCGAAGGCCTCCATGGCCGCTGATCACTGCGATCCATCTTCCTTCGAATTCTTCATAGAGGGCAAGGTTGGGAATGGCACTTTGTTGGGATTGTTGGGTGGATTCGTTGGTGGTAGGCTGAGGTGGGGCTGAGGTTGGTGTTGGAGGGGTGAGGTCAGAGTCAGGGACTAGTTCAGGGTTGGTTTGGAAGATGAGGTCCCTGTAGTAGTCAGCATCTTTGGTGACTACTTCGTTGGCTTTATTGAAGATGAGGGAGACTCCTACACGGTCTACACCGTGGGTGAGGTTGGGGACGATTCCTATGAGGTGGGGAATGGCACTGGAGATGTCATAGGCTAGTTGGGGTTCTGATACAAGACTGGGATGGACATGGGGTATGCGATGGATGTAAGTAGTATTGGCAAGTTCCTTCTGCTTTTTGACTGCATCATCAATGAATTGTTTGAATTCGGTAGAAGGGGTGCCTTTTTTGGCGTTAGAAGAAGAGGGTGGGAAGGGGACGAGGTATGCTTGGATACCACCTAAGATGGAAATGGGTTGGCCTTTGGCTGAATCGAATAGGGCATTTGCGGTGGCAATGCCTTCGTCGGTTCCTGGGGTGGCAATGGCAAGGAGTTTGATAGGTTTGCCGTTGGCATTTTTCTTGGAGGTGAGGTAGTGATGTAAACCGATGGAGTGGGCGCGGTGGGAGGAGGTTTTCAGTTTATTAAGGACGGGGTTGTCTATTTCTTCAATGATGCTTTCGACGATGAGTTGATTGGCAAGGGGGTCATTTTCTTGTGCCCAGCTTTCATTGACACCAATGACTAGGCCTCGGAGGTGACGAGTTTGGCCATTGAGGGCTGGCATGGAGAACCTCATTGCTTGGATGATCTTGGGGCCGTCGTGGATGGATAAGTGGGCTTTAATTCCAACTAGTCTCGAGATGGCGATGGTGATTTGGCTGAGTTCATCCTCAGGCCATGGGGAATTAGATGTCCAGTTGCGGCATGAGGCAGGGGAGATGGAGATAAGGCCTGCAATACGACAGTTGTCTCCCGATCCTGAGGCACGTTTAGGAATGATCTGGGTGATGTCCACTTCTAATTCGGGGTAGAGAGTGTTGAAGATGTGGGTTATCATTGACTTGATGTTGGGAGTGGAGACATCGGGGTTTTTTTCCACTTGCTTGAGATACTTGACACTTGAATAATATTCGAAACGCTTAAATGGGCATGGGACGTCGACGTCGGTGACTGAGGAGGTGGTGGATGGTTGGTTGTGTGTTGCAGGTTGGGAGGCGTGGGTCTGGGTGGTAGGGGCTTGACGTTGTTGATGGGCAGGAGGTGAAGGGCGTGAGCGTTGGAGGTTTGCTGTTGCTGTGTTGGTGAGACCTTGTGCTGCGGGTTCTCTATGTGGGGGTGCATGACGGTCATGGATAGGTGGGGTGGTGGTGTTGGGGGTAGGTGGGACATTATGGCTGGGCAGGTGTGAACGATGGAGTGGAGGAGGGCGTGGTGGTGAGTTGCGTGAGGCTGAGGTAAGGTGGGAGACGGTGGATTGTGGGGAAGAGGCGGTGAAGGATGAAGTGGGTTTGGTCGATGATTGGTTGGAGAAGTAGGTATTGGCGGAGGGAATAGTGGAGGTGCGGCTGATTTCTGCGGAGTGAGCTGCCAAGTTGTTCTTTTGGTCCATTTGTTTGGAGAGGGTGGCAAGGATGGAGTCTTGTGTATCAAGGCGGTTGGTGAATGCTTGGACTTGGTTAAGGAGCTGTTGAAGTAAGAAGGTGCTGTCAGGTTGTGTGGGAGGGGCGGGTGGGGTGTTGGAGGAGGAGTTGTTGGAGGGAGGAGGTACATTGGATTGGGTTGAGTTCGTTGTGTTATTGTTGGAGGAGGTGGATGAGTGAGGTTGTGAAGTTTGGTGGGTCTGAGAGGGGGATGTGGACGAGGTGCTAGTTGTGGTGGTTTCGGTTGGGGCAGTGGGGCTGTTATTGTTGGCAGTAATATTGGATGGTGGGCGGGAGTCATGGCGAGCGGAGGAGGGGTTGGTATTTTGATAAGGAGGCTTGTTAAAGGTGCCTGGCGGGAGGATAGTTAAGAGAGAATCGTCATCGGGGGTATCTGGATCGGGTTGAGCCAAGTTTGGAGTATTGTCTTGATCTTGATTGTGGGCTTTATCGGCTTCGACGGAGTCAATACTTTCTTCGTCAGAGTCTGGTTTGTTGTCTGGGCGTTGGAAAAGTGAGGGCATGGAATTGGCGTCTTCGTCATCATTGTTGGTGGTGTTCTGTGTGGGTAGAATTTGGGTGTCTCCTTGGAATAATATTTCAATTGAGCGGGGCGATCCGCTGGTGTCATCGGCGGTGTTCTGTCCTGCCGAAGCCATGTTCGAAGGTTGAGACATGGGAATTACGAAATGATGATGGTTGGTGAGGAAAGTCGATGGGCAATGGGGAGTATGAAGGGTGTGGGGGATGGAGGAAGCAAGTATGACCAATTGTAATGGCTTTAGCCGAGGTCGAAATTTATGAGATGTTGAGTTGGGGTATTTGTGGTTGTTGGGGGGGCTATGTGAGATTGAGGTGGTTGTGCTGGTTGGGGGAAGATCGGTGCATGTGGGGCATGTGGATGATGTGTGGGTGATCGGGTGGGTTTTGTTGGTCGTTGTAATGTTGTGGGGTCGTTGGCGTAACTGTCGGTAAAAGAAGATGAAGAGGAGAAGGTAGATGGTGAGTGATGGTGCTAGGTGGAGATTGTTGTTGTTGTTGTGGTTGGGATTAGATGAAGGAGTTGGCGAGAGGAAATGTGTTAGTTGTTGGCGATTTGTGGTGTGGTTTTGTGGGAAACAGGAGGTGGTATTGTATGGGGGTTGTGTGGAGGACTTGGTATATTTCATGGTATGGTAGGTAGAGGGAAGGAAGCAGCTGGGAAAGTTGGTTTCTGAAACAGAGTGGGTGTACTGGAGTTTTGAATTGGGTATGTGGGAATCAGTAGGTAATTGAGAGTTGCTAGGTTGGGAGGTGTTTTTTCTAGGTAAGGGAAAGTGATGGGATGCCGAGGAATTTCCTGAAACAGCAAAAATGTGCCAAAATTTCGAATCGGTTATGTGGGAATAAGTAGGTGGATGAAGGATGCTAGGTAGGGAGATGTTTTCACTAGATGGAGGAAAGTGATGGGATGCCGAAGTAAGCCAATGTGTTGCAGTATTGATGTGGGAATTGGTGGGATGGAATAGGTATGGTATAGATGGTTGTGTGTGTGGGGGTGTATAGTTGTGGTAGGTATGGGGGTCGGGTGGAATATTTTCAAGAAGTAATGACTGTGCCAAAGAAAAGCTAGTTAGGCCAATAACCGTGGGGGTATAAGCAATGGATTGAAAGGGGGTTCGAAAGTAGGTATGTGGGTACTCGAAATTGGTCGTATGTGGAATGTTACTGGAGAGTAGCGTGGAGGAATGTATGTGGTGGTATATGTTCCAGGGAATATTGAGAAGCCAATGTGGGTACAAGGGGATAAGTAGGTAAAGGGCCAGTATGGTATAGAATTTTTTGAAAAATGTGGTAGGGGAGGAGTGATGATTTGGCGATTGAGGGGGTCTGGTTGGAGAAGAGATGGGTTTGGACCATGGTGAGGTCTGAGAGTCTAGTATGGCGTGGAGAGGGCTAAGGGGGCGACGGTGTTGTTGGGTGGTTGATGCGGCGGGGAGTCGGGCACCGAGGCTGCCACATGAGATGGGCGCCAGAGGTTTGCCACGGAGGTAGGTGGGGCGAGTTCGGATGCGAGGGATGCCTTTTGTCGATGGTATACGGCGGACGACGGGGAGGGGGAGGGGTTTGGGCGCCGGTTTCCGGGGAGGGGGAGGGGCAGCCGCGGGAGAACATGGTGGAGACGGGTCTGGGGTGGTACTGCGTTTGCGGATGTTCTTGCGGTGGGAGCCGGAGGTTCGTTTCCGTTTCCGTCGACAATGGTAGGGGCATTGATGGCACATCGGTGGTCTGTGCTTGGTGCCGGGCGGTGCTACCGGATGGTATTATCAAAAAACACGATTTCGACCGAAACGCTAATTTTTATTTTAAAAGGCCGCTCGCCAATCGCCAATCGCCAAGGCATTACGAATCCAAATCCAAAAATCCACTAGATATGGATGGTACAATAGTATCTCCTTGTTTGACAAACCCCGTATACGGGCTTTCACAAGGGTCCTACGGATTCGACCGTACAGAAAAATGTCACGGCTTTTCAACCATTTTGAGTCCAGAAATGGATTCTACACACCTTAAAATCCCCAGGGTAATTTTTTTATGGGGGTTGTAACTCAAGAAATGACTGAGTTATGGCCTTTTAGGCCAACCATGACATGGCATGAAAATGGTGCCGGGCTTTCGGCGTACCCTCAGTTTTGTGGTATTTTCGACGCAACAATCAACTTAATAAAGGGATCGACCGCAACACTCTCTAGCCGAAAGGCATGAGAGCGGAACGTAAGTGGTATCATGGCGTGAATCGACGTCTCGCATGAGACATTGACTTTGCCACCAGCACCATCGTCGACAACGACGATTTGCCATTGCCGTTGAGGTGGTGTGTGGCAAATAACATCCACAAGCGGGTCTGAACAACCGCAATAAAATTACCACATCATCTTGATGATGTGGTAAAGGATTACCTTCATCGCCATTGTCACTGCCATCGACGAAGAGGTCATTCAAAGACCGTCTTCGTCGATGGCGGCGAGCAAAAAATGGCAAAAAAATCGGCTTTCCGCCAATGGGTTGCTGCGATTCATGCCACTTTCGAGGGCAGAATCGTAGCAACCACCCCACCCCCCAACTACATAACAATCAACAAGCGTTACATTAACATAATTGGAGGGAAATCGACGTTGCCAACAAACGGCACGTCGATTTTCCTTTCTGTTAAGGCAGTCGTCGTCGATGACGACGACGATGGCGCGTCTAGATTATGTGATTTTGGCTCTTAGACGGAAATCTAAGAGCCAATATTGCAACATAGTAACCCCCTATGATGTAGGAATGTAATGGCGTCGTTGTTTGTTGTTTTGGGGCCCTGACAACGGCGCCATTGGTCGGAACGGGGCTCAGGGCCGCCATGTCAATGAGAACTCCCTCGCCGCCGTTGACATGACGGTTGCATTTACTCAACAATCCACCACTTTCGAAGACACCCAAGTGGTCAGCCACCATCACAGACAGTAACAGAAGACTATGTGAGCTTATCTAGAATTATTTCTTACTAGTGTTAATGTTTTGTCTAGATTTAGTCTACAATTTTTACAAAAAACGGAA
>JALLOT010000729.1:0-18103 GCA_036939595.1 Thalassiosira livingstoniorum
CAACAAACAACAAACAACAAACAACAAACAACAAACAACAAACAACAAACAACAACAATTCACAACTAACTCTCAATTAACAATGAAATGTCCCATGCCTGTGGGGAAATTTAATGGAGTCAAATAAGATGGTAAAATCACAAATTTGACTTGTCTGATTGGGGACCTGTCTGTGGCAAATTTTAAAAACTTGCATCATAGTTTTTATTGAAGTTATATTTTTCATCTCAAGTAACAAGAGATGATTTGCATACCAGGAACTTATCTTTGCTGTCCTCATTATCAGTTACTGCTCAACTCAAGCAACATTGTTTTTTTCTGTTGTGTTGTTGAGGCTATGAGTTTGAAGGAATGATATTAAATAGTAGTCAGTAAATGCTTGTTATGGCAATGTTTAAAAAATCTTGCTGTTTTGTTTATTTCAATTACTTTTGGTTGTTTTAAATCAGTGGTGAACAAAAATGAAATAAATATTCCAATGACAGGACATCAGCAAAGGCTCATCAAAGTGCTCTCATCATCAAAAGCTTGTTTTAGAAGATCTATGATTGCACTGACAAGTAAATATTGGTACTAGTTTCATAGATGACAATTTTATCCACTTGTGTAGATAAGACCAACAAATTAATTTCCCTGGCAAATAATTCTAATTGATATTACAGCAACAAGTCCATATCTTTTTTCATCAATTTAGACAACAAGTTTGAAGGAAATAATATGTGATAATTGATTAATTCAAAATATTGTTATTCTACTTCTATTCCAGAAAATATTGAGCAAGACCTTTTCATCAGGAATCAATGACAAGTTCTCTACTCTGGTTCAGACTCATTGATGTTGGTTGCAAATGCAAGGTGCTTCTGTTGTTGTCATTGGTGAAAAATGCAGCATCAAGTTGGAGATGATGATGGCTCACAGCTCATTATAACTTGTTAATGAAACAGCAAGTTGGTATCACATGCAGTGAAACTTTCTGTCATTGATTCAGTATGTAATGGTATTGTTTGTGTAAATAAAAGCAATGTGTCACAGTTTCTAGCTCCTCGTTTGATGATCATTGCTAGCTTTTACTTGTGAAGCTGCTAGCATTCATGCAGTGTTTTGGAGTCTGATGGCAGCTCTCACTCCCTCAGGGAGTCCAACCACAGCCATTCATATCTGCAGACAGCACAGTTTCAAAAATGCAACTTAGGATAAAATTAAAGTAAAAAAATACTTCAATATCAAAGCAAAGTTGTGGTTATGTGTACTTTAATGCCTAATTTAAGTAAAGTTGATTTTGAGCAATTGCAAAGTAAAACAGTAAATTACTTTTAGGATTGTTGTAAGATAAAGTTTCAACAGCAAACATTCCTAAGACCAATTTTTGCCAAAGTTAAATATTTCACCTCTTGCAAGTCTGAAACAAATAATATCCTGACAAGCCCTAAACAATACCCTCTGCAGATTCTTCCTCATATTCAGTCACTGCTTGGTCCCATCATTTTTCCTTTATGGTAAGAAACTCTTCTAAAGGAAATAAGACAGACATCCTAATGGAACACACATTTACCTTTCTTTTGGAAGTGTGCCTGTATAATAATAATATGTGAACACCAATGTTAGCTCATGCTATATGTGCAATGATAGCTAATGGATAAGAATGGTTCTGTTCCTGAATCACTTGAAATGATCAACAAAAGAAACAATCAAAAGTGTAAGATATTTGTTGGCTGCTTTGAAATGATGCAACAGCTTGACAAAAAAAGCAACACCCCCACCTGTAAAAGTTTGTTATCATGGATTTTATGAGTAGTAGTATCTACTGTTTGATCTGCAAAAAATTGTCTGCCCCCATTGCTAATTTTTCATTAGACTCACAGTGCTTAAACCGTTTGGGGTAAACAAAAAATGGTTAATATTTCATAAGTAGTATGTATTTCAGAATCATTTTGCTTTGGAATGACTATTTTTGAGAAAAAAATGTAGAGTTGCCTAGATACAGTTAATCCAGTCAAAAATAAATAAGTAAGACAAATGTCTGCAGTTGCTAAGGAAAAAATGGTTTGAGTATCATGTTTGTAAAGAAATAGCACATGTTCATTTGAAAAAAAATTGCTTAACATGATATGATCATCCCATAATTCCCACAATTCATGTCCAAAGTTTTTGTTGAGGAAAAGAAAATGCATTTTGAAAAATGTAGCCACTTGGATCATTTTCTTGACCTGCTCAAGGGCCTTTCATCATATACAACTTATTCATGTGTGTCTAAGCCTCCTGAATTGGAAAAATATATTTGTGAGGGAAAAACTATTATCTTGAACTTTAAGTATCTCAATTAATTTAACAACATAATGCCCAGATGAGGTATTCTTGGGTACCAGCTGGAACTTCTGTTATTGTTTTTTTTAATAATGCCCAAAATGTGATATAAAAATACCAGCTCCCAAAAATTGACCAATTCTTCACTATCCAATCACTTCAAAGTACAATTGGGTAAAAACTTATGCATTGGATTCTGCATCTTGACATTTGACTAATGCAGTTTTCTCTTGTAAAAAATCATCAAACAGGGCTTAATGTTCTGATGAGAGTTGCTTTTGATAATGCAAATCTTGTGTGGAGAAACCCCTGCAAAAATTTAGCACAGTAATTGATCAAGATGATGGCACCATGCAAATATTGCCACCATGGTATGATAGTTTATAGTGTTTGGTTGAAACAACAATGCTTTTCACACACCCTCAATATGGTCCATTGTCAATTTAAGTAAGACTTACTTCCTTTCTAAAGATTCCAATTTCTAGTCATTGACTTTTCCAGACAAGTTGACAAATGATTCCATTGTGTTGCTTCAAATCTTGCACAGCATATTTGTTCTCTGGGATGATTGGCACTGGCTGTCTCCCTTCACAAAGCAAAGTACAACATCTCTCCTCCCCAAAATTAACAGGGATGACTGATCAGGTAAGGTTGAAAATGATTTAAATATTATTTCCCTTGATTTGCTTGCTAAAATTTGTTTCTAGACATACTAGTATTGCTGATGTTGCCATTTTTTCTTTCACCTTCAACTCAAATAATGAAGTCAAGCTTTTCTCTGCAGTGGTTGGTGGCCTAGGAAACTGCTTTTTGAATAAGCCCTTGATAAATAAAGCCTGATGTCTAAGATAAAAGTTTTTGTCTTGGTGAGTCATTCAGTACATGTTCATATTAATTTATTTGTAATACTGACTCTAATTGGTAGTTATATTGATAAATGCATTATCATCCATGATAATCACTGTCACTATAGAGGTAGAAACAAATAGTAGAAATTGATAGTATCTTCAAGTGAGCTGAATGGATGTCAACTTCTGATGTATTGTTTTTATGTTGATTCTTTTTTACTTACAGCATCATAGTGTTGATGGTAGCTGGTAGTTTTGTTGCCATTTTTAGAATTGGGGCATCTTTTCTCATCTTCGTAGGAATGATTTGTTGAGATTGCCACATTTCTACTTTGGCAAGAAAGCAAACAATCTCTCCAGTCTATGAGGACAGTTGATTGTAGTATTTGGGTATGTTATGTTTTGATTTGTCAACTTTCTTATTGTGCCCTCCCCTACATCTGACAATCATTTACATTGCCCCCTCAAAGTTAGTTGGGTGTCCTCTTACATATAGAGCTCTTTTCATTGTATCTCACACAATGTGTGGAATCATGGCACATTAGTGATGCCATTTCTTTTCAAATAAACCCATTGCTTGAATGCACCAGGTTTAGATCTTTTGATAGAGGAATTTGTGAGGTATGATTAAATGGTATTTATTTTTACCTAGTCTTTCCATTTATTTTTAATGTTACATTAATTTACTAAATAAAAGAAATCATGAGAGCCACACCCATCACCAGAATTAGTAAAGATAATTAGTCCAATGTGATCCCCAACAATGGATAATGATAATGCACTGAACGCATTGTCGTTTTTATTGTCATGTTTTATTTTTTGCTACGGTTTTTGATAAAGTTTGTTTTTTTCTGTGTGATGCTGATTGATTTACTTGATCCTTATTGTACACTTTTTTGTTTTATTGCTAGTCCCATTCCTTCACAAATGTATGAACCTCACAACCCATTTTGTTGATCTAACCCTTGTTTTACTTCTTGAGAGAATAGAGATGTGATTTGCACATGAAATACATACATCTATCTTTACATTTGATGCTTTCATACTCATAAATAATCCAAAAGAGCTGATCCAAGTAAATAGTCCTTAACATATCAGTGACGATTTCATTTCCTCCACAATAATGGTGATCCCTTTATTCTTATCATTAGGATAGGAATGATGATACTGTCAAAAAGGTGACAAACTTTTCCCTTATGATGACTCTTGTAACCCAAATTGACAGCATAATGATGCTTTTCCATCAATTATGCCCATGTGTAGCAAACTTTTGGAAGAAATCAATCTTTTTCATCCAAAGAACGTTTATTTTTGCTTTTGCCTTAATATCTCTAAAAATTGACCAAATATCTCCTATCTAATACTGCTCTCTTCTCAGTACTTTGTTACACACTTACAAAACAGTCAATCCAAAAGAGAATGACCCAGATACATCCCTGGTTAGCTACTGTTGATGTTATTTGTCACTATCTAAATTATCACCAAAGTTTTCTACTTCATTGTTCTTGCCAGCATCCAACTACAAAAAAGAGAATTTGATTTCTATTAACGTTTTGTATTTGTTTCTGTTTTTTAAAATATTGAATTATTCTCCACCATCATTGCTGTTGTGTTTGTTTGCCACTCATAGAATGCTATGTCTGTGTTAAGATCCTTCAGATTAAAATGAAATAGTTGCGGGGTTCAGGGGGTCAAGACATTCAAAGGATAAAGATGCAAATATGTTTCAGCCAATTGGCTGTAATTGATCACAATTCTTCCCATATCTTTGTACAATCTAGTTTCAAATGATTGATACTACTTGAACAACTGAAGGAACTTAATTCTCATGATCTTAGTTAATAAGCAAACCCTTTGTAGTTTCTTTTCACAAAATAGAACAAAATTTAATTTATGATATGTTAATGAAAATGTTATCCTTCACTTATTTCCTCGTCATCCCGCAAGTGTACAAAGAAATGCTAGATTTTTATGTCCAATACTAATCCTTATCTATATTTGTAGTAGGATAGTTTCAAGTCGCTTAAATTTTTTGACCCAAAATTGGCATCAGAGGTCAAATAATAGTTGTTTTTCCTCAAAAAGAAGTTAAAATACCTAAGTTATACCCTAAATAAAATTCTAGGCCACTTAAAAACAAATTTCAAAAAACTATATGATTTGTAGTGGACCCCCTATCAAAATCTATGGTTTCCTCATAAAACTTTTCTATGGATATGTGGTGCAAATAATTTGCACTAGAAACTCTACCACATTATAGAATGAGAGTATAATTCTTAAACAATCTTGGGGTGGAATAATAAAAACACACTGGTGTGGAAGTTGAGCTTTAAGGCAGCTCTTTTTTAATTACTAATTAGTTTTGCTAATACTTGCTTTCTGTCATACTTTAAAAAAAGAATAGACCCTAAATATTGCTTTTGCACGGGATGAGATTAAACAGGATTGAACCAATATTTGTTAAAATTACAAACAATTGATAATTAAATTTTTTTTGGTATTTTTGTATTATATTTTCTGCAAAGGACAAATAAGGGAAGTATGGCATTATTCAATATAGTATAGTATTACTTGCAATATTCAACTTTTCGTAACTCATTATACTTTTTCATGATCAAGAACTAAAGTTATGGGGCTCACTAATGCCAAAAAGTATCCAAAAAATCAACCAGCTGTATCATTCAGCTAGGATTAAATTACAAAATAGCATATAAATTTGGATGAATTGGAACTTTTTTGCAGCTGAAAAAAGAAAAGGTGAAATGTAACCTAAATCAAACATCCGAAGGTGCTCAATGTGCATGGCCAAAAATACTGGACATCAATTCACTCTCACTTTTACCTCAAACAAGCAGCCAAGCAACTATGATGAACTTGACAACTGCAAAGAGCCCCCAAACAATCAGAATCAAACTCTACAGCAAAACCATTGATATCAAGCATACCGATAAAGCGCATACCAACTGTTTCAGCTGGTTTTCAATGAGAATGTTTAAACAATGTCTACATTGTGACAAACTGCCAAGGTGACTCCGATTTTCTCATTTCCAATGTTTGAGAATTGACCTGGATGGTGAGAATATCAAAGTACAAAAGACACTCATTAAAATAGCAAAAACTAACTTACATGTGCTACTGTACAAGAGTGTGCATCACAACAGAATGCAATAAAAAGCAAGTACCAATTACCATTTTTGTACCATCAGACATAGATGTGCACTGCAAAAACATTTCAGAAAGAATTACTTGGACAATATAGACACATATTTTGATGTTCAATTCCAAGTCTCAGCCTAATCACACTATCAAAGATATCAACACTGATGCAGAACAACAAAGGAATTCACCCATGATACATCTAAGCAGCAATGGTCATGTAGCTACAGACAACTAACAAGATTGGGTGTTGGACCACATCACGAAACAAATGAGAATCCGCCAATACATTCTATGCTGCCCAATCCTCACTGTGCATGCCTAAATGCCTACCCTGTATCATCTAGCAAGAATCTTGTCTTTATGACAACAAAATCACACAAACTCATAGACGTCAGCATAAATCCAGATACCCTAATTAAGCAGCAAGATCTATAGCGATCTCTCTTCCAACAACACAAAATAAAAATTAATCCATCAACATTTCCATAGAAAAGACAAAATAACCAAACCATTGCACAGTCCCAATGATGCAAACTACACCAGCACAAGAAGAAGGCCTCGAACCTGCAATTCCAAAATTCACAAACTGCAATGAGTCTATGAGCATGGCAAAACTAACCTATTAACTCCACCTGTCAATCACGAAACTTAAGACAACAAACACAAATTGAAAAAGAACACACCAAGGTCAATTTGAGGCAAGTATTTGGTATATCCATACTGAAATGAAGCTAGAACACATTTGAGGGATGTTGGACAAGAGTTGTCCATCAGTATTGACTTTCTGTCAGGATAGATTTGTGGTTTTGTGGAAGGAAAGGTTTCCAATGGAAAGATGCATTAATTCTTGATTCTCTATTGAATTGCACTTGCAAATGTAAGTTTTTGTCAGGAAAGTTGTACATTTGTTTTTGAATTCAGTCTACTGTCTTAGAAACCATGCTGACTGCAAATTGGCTCCTGTCTGGGAAAAGCAACATGAATAAGAATTACTCCTAAACAATATCAAGAAGTTAAAGGCTGATGTATGGCAGTTACAATATTCGATGAACTCAGCCAGTGTGCTCAGCTTGACCCGGGCTCAACTGATCTTCAAAAGTTTTATTTGAAACTCATTTTTTCTCTTTATACCACTCTCTGCAGACAAATAATAATATAACAAAAGTTCTTGGTTATTGCATCTTTTACTGAAGTCTCCCAGATTTTTTGAACAAAACAAAAAAAATAGATTTTCTACAATAGTAGATTTCCATTATTGACATGAATCTGCCAGTTTAGAAAATCACTTCAAAAAAGGCAACTGCCAGAACCAATGTATTTTTGATTGTACTAAATTTAAAATATGATGCCTACTCTCCTAACTCTGGTGTTCTACTTCATGTATTTGTTCATTCAATTAATGTGTATCTCGGTGTCTTTTCCAATCATCCATTGCACAGTTTCACTTAAAACGTGTTTGCTCTCAAGTCAAGTATATCCCAAGTTGACCTTGCGTTGACACTCGACCTGGCTTATTTTGTCTTTATCTGTGTCTGATTCCTTCATAATCAAAATCAATTATCGAATTTGCAACATCCTAGCAAATTGGTTTCGTTGACATTGCCTCATTGCCCAATTGATCCCGACTGCCACGAGTATTAATATTCCTCGTCCAGTGGAGTTTTCAAAACTCATCCATTGTGACTTTTCCTTCCGACTTACGTTCAATGAGTGCCGATAGGTGCCAATTATTCTCACAGCGGCTCATTGATTCCATCGGGACATCCAGTCATGGATTTCACACTTGTCAGTCCTATCAAATTCGCAAAGCATTCGCTGAAGTACGACTGTGTCGGAATGAAACGCGTGAGGGGAGAGGGCAAAAAGGAAAAACACTCAACGGTGAGAATTGCGTGTTCTTCTCCTATAAAGCATGTAATATCGACCAATGCAAAAACACGAAACAAATGAAAATATCCACCAACTCACCACCCCATTGCACCCACAAACTGGCTTCTGCACATCATTGCACTTGGACGGAACTTCCTTACACACCGGCGGCGTATCGCTATTGGCGCAATTGTTGCTGAGGTCAAACTTGTCATATTTCACGTAGCAAAAGAAACCATCGGGACATCCCGTCTCAAAACACGTTTGAGGAGTGGCCGTTGGTCCAGGTGTTGGGGAGGGTGTAGGACTGGGTGTTGGAGCGGGTGTAGGACTGGGCGTGGGTGCAGGCGTCGGGGAGGGTGTAGGGCTCGGAGTGGGATTGCTGTCATTGTTCCCCTGGGATGGTGCCTTGGTCGGAGCGGAGGTATCTGTCAGATTGTTCTTATTGCCGCCTCCTCCATTGCCGCCACCGCCACCGCCGGCTTTGCTCGGGGCAGGGGAGGTGGTGGGTGCGTCGGTTCCTTTGGGGAGACGACGGGTGTGGGTGTGCTGGTATTGATATTGATGATGATATTGAAGTTGATTGGTTAGGTCTCTTTGTGGGTCTCGTTCATATCGTTGGTCTCGTCGGTCTCGTTCGTCTCGTCCTCGAAGGTTGGAACCAGAAGAGAGAGATCCTGATTCAGATCCGCGTAGGATTCGTCGTGCATCCGATCGCAGTTGAGAGGAAAGTGGCGATTCTGGCAATGCCACAATCGGAGAGGGCAGTGATAAGAGAACGGCGGCAATGATGGCGCGAAGCATTGTGACAGATTTTGTGGAGATGATAGTACTATTGAGCATACAATGCAATGGTGACGACAATGGTATCAAGTTATCAACAGGAGAGTGTGTTTGTGATCATACCTTATGTATCAGCATCATCATTATTATTATTATTTGTGTTGTACGTTAAGTTGGCCAATTTTGTTCGTTGCCTTGCCACTTGCCACTTGCCACGTACTACAATATGGTACTGTACGCACCGACCATGAGTTTTGAGTTATTAAAAAATTTTAAGGTAGTACATACTTACCGTAGGTTTGGATAAGAATTAAACTTGAAATATTATGATAAAATGGGTTTTGTGCCACACAACATGATACTTACATCATTGGAAAGCTCTTTCAAATGCCTTTCAAATGATGTATTTGGTTTGTGCAAGGTTTGTGCATAGCACATTTACTTGTCAAGTTTTCACAGGTCATAGTTCCCAAAAAATAAACCTAAAAAATCAAATACAAAAGGTACACCTTCAAATGAGCTTAGCATTTTGTAATTAATTTTTTTTTCAAAAATATTAACCTTTCGTTTGTATATTTTTGTCAAATTTTGTTTAAAAAAAATCAACATAATGACCATAGGATTCTTAATGGGCAACCTTAACTCTGCTGAACTACTATGATTCATACAATAAAAATGTCACCACTACATTCTACGTGAAGTGTACTATGTAGTAGAGTATTTGCAGTGCTACTAAAACTCCCAGTAGAAGTTGAGATATAAGGTTGCCCAAGTATAGCCCTTTGATTTTAGTGGGGATGTGGGGACCCCCACATTTATTTTCAACAAGAAATGGACAAAATTTGGTCTGCCTGTCACCCTTTTGTCCTAGATAATTACGCGCCCCACATTCCATGTGGAGGATAATGTGGAGATTCCCCACATAAGAGCCAGAATCTCCCCACAATAATCAAAGCCCTACCCAAGTACCAAGTTTAATTCTTATCCAAATGTCAACTAATTAAAAAATTCAAGGAATATCACAATGATGTCACTTACCCATTAAAACAACCATTTCTTCCACTAGATTGTTTGAATCATTCAAAAAGATAATGGCAATATTATCATTGTTTGCATACTGTTGAACCATGGGAATAATATTTGAAATGTATTCTTAAATTTAGATGAAATGACATGATAACCATTTACATTTTATAAGACAAAATACTTCTTTTTCAACTATGAAAATATTAGAAACAAACTGACACCTGCCCACCGCAGGTGCTAGCCGCGCAAGCGGCTAGTTATTATTATGTGCATTCATCATCACAACACATCATTCATTCTTCATGCATGCAGATTAGAGATGCATGCATTCGAAATGAAGGCATCTGCATTGTGTTGGAGGCATTTTGCATTTTGCGTTTTGCACAAAAGAAAAATAATAATGAAGGCACCGAAAACAGGACCAAAAACAAACAAACTCAAACGCAAAAACCCAATTCACACCTTTTAAAACCAAGAACAAAGCTACTACTTATCATCGTAGTGTGCACGCCACGTCTTTGAAACTTCGCTGCAAGGCCCAGACCCGCCCACTAGCTCCAGATACTTACCTATTTGAAACATTGACCATGATGACGTTCATGTATGACATGCAGTCGGATCCGAGCGATCCGTATCAAATCGCTCTCTTCGTCTGCCAAAAAGTGTCCTGTGTAGTTTCAATTATCGGCTCGCTCATGATTGTCTCCCAAGTCTGTCGTAATACATTTAACCGATCCAAACCAAGGCAGCGCGTCATATTAGGAATATCTTTGTGCGATATTTTCGCTTCTACTGCCTGGCTCTTCACAAACGTACTGATGCCGCCATGGGCAAATGGGATGTTTCACACAGTTGGAAATCAAGCTACATGTGATGCGCAGGGATTCATAATACAAAGTGCCAATTCGACGGGGGTAATGTACATGATGATTCTACAAATTCAATACCTGCTGACAATAAACTATGGATGGAAGGATAAGGTGATCTGTAAATGGGAGCCATTCATGCTGGGTATTCCTCTATGTTTGGGGCTGGGCACTGCCATAACAGCATTGGTATTAAAACTTTATAACCCTGCGGGTAAGAGTGATCCATCTGTTTCAATGTATCATCCCTCTCCTGGAAAATGATCTTACTTTTCCTCACTCATTCTTTTCCCAAAATTCGTTTGGAATCATCTCTCGTTCTTCTTCGAATTTCACATTCAACTACTATGTGCTGGGGAAAAGGGTGGGATTGTTGGATAGCTCCATATCCACGTGATTGTACTTCCAGCTATCAAGTCAATCAAGGTGGGACGGGGCTGGAGGAAACTGATTGCTCAAGAGGTGACAACGCAGAGATCTACCAATGGGCATTTTTCTGTGGTCCTCTTTGGGGTGCAATCATATTTTGTATGGCTATTCTTGTGAGCTTAGTTCGGTCTGTGAAGTCTACAGAACAAAAGGCGTTGAAATGGGCAATTAGGAATGCAACAAATGACGACAAACGACCAATACTGAAGCATACCAAAGAAGTCGGGATCCAGTCTTTGATGTACGCGGGGGCATTTTTTATCGTCTGGACTTTTCCCACAATAACACGAATAGTTGAATTATGTGGTGGAAAAGGCCATCCATTGCTCTTCGTTCTTTCTGGCACATTTATTGCGAGTCAAGGATTCTTCAATGCAATAATCTATTTTAGACCGAGGTACAAAAAGATGAAACAAGGTGGAATGCTTAGTAAGGTATGGTCGATTGTGCGATCCACCCTGTTCTTTTGTTGTTCTCGAGAAGGAGTTGCTCCAGATAAAATGGATGTGGTAGAGGAAACTATGACCACTAAGGGGGAAACAACTGCGAGCAAAACAGTTTGGCCTTCCAATCAACACTCCGAAACGAATGAACAATCTAAAAGTGAAGCAAATGGCGAAGCTGTTTTAAATGCTTCTGAGGTGGGTTGTGGCGCATCAAAGTCAGTAGAGCTTGATGGTCCAGAATTTGTTAAAGTGTAGTATCCATGATGGGATTATCCCACATTTTGTTCGAAATCCTTTCTGAAATTATTGCCACGTACTGTTTTATCTTTCCTGCAAGATTCAATTCAATTCAAACCTGCATGTAAAGTCATAGCAAAATAAATAGGAGTATCTTTTTTGAAGCAAACAGTGGTGATGTGTACACCGTGTGTTTGTGAGTAGCTTTGTTTCGAAGTGTTTTTGGCAAAAATTTCACACACATAGAACAAAAATTGCTAAAGAAAACAATAAGTTTGAAATGAAATCAATGATTGACTTGTTTGCTTGGTAAGTGTTGAAAATCTTTTGAAGAATATTGAATAGGAAAGTCTTTAAGGTTTGATTGGGGCCTGTGCATTGAGCTTTTTTCACAGGACAATAGCATTCCATGTTGTCTGTTTGTCAGTGGTTGGCGTCTTGGTAAACACTTTTTCAAGAAAAAATGTTTGTTTCCCCTGTTTTGGGTCAATATCATAATAGCTGAATTTTTGAAAGGGGTCCTACTTTCTGAAATAAATTTATAGAAACATGATTGTCAAAAGTTTTACTTTGATTTGGAGCAGACAACACTATTGAATATTCTCTTCATTATTGTCCATTTTTACCAGTGTTGTCAGGTTGTGCAACTTAGGAAGGAGTAGCACCTGCCATTCATAGGGATTAACTGAATGTACTTAAAAAATTCTGTGTTATTTTTACCAGTGTTTTCAGGTTGGATGATTTTTCAATAAATACAGAACAATTTGATCCTGTAGCTGGTATAAAAATCACAAAAAAGTACTTTTGTAGATAGCAACTAAGACAGATTCTGGTAAGTATTTCTTGGGCATGAACACAGAAGATTCATAAATAATTGCAATTTTTAGTTCAACCATGGGCTCAAAAGCAGCTCTAAATATTAGTGAAGAGTTTCATGCATAGTTATTTCAATTTTACCCATATTTCTGAAAGTTATACAGAAGGCAAAAGATAGTATGTCCACCAAAATTAATATGGAATTCCCAGGAAAATGACAAAGAAAACAAAAAATGTCTTCTGCACATGTATTTATTTCTTGACATATGGAGATCATGCTTTGAAGAGTGGGAGCGTTTTGGTTTTTGGTTTTAGGACTGAAATTCTTGTTCTAATGCTCTCAACATAAGTTGATTAATGATCCAAGGTAACAAAAAAAGATAACTTTGAATTGCATCCTCAAGCTTATGAAGAAGCTTCAATAACAGTGGTAACAAAAATGGTAGCTTGTACGTAAGACCAAAAGAAATTCCTCAGTCAAAATTGTACAATGAGAAAGCAAAAACATTGAAGTTGGTGTTTTTAGTGAGTTGGATTAGTTAAATCAAAATCCTTCATTGTTGATGTCATTTACAATGATATTCTGACTACATGTACTTCTATTTTTTGACAAACATCATATGCATCAAGCCATGTCAAAAATTTATGAGATAGTTTTTTTATTTTCAGTAAATTTTAGTGCCTCAGTTCAAGTTCACAACTAATCATGAAACAGGAAGAAAACATATTACCTGCTAAAATCCAGATGATATATGAGCAATTCTAATAATTTAATTGGATGGTTTGTGTATGATTTTTGACACATGAAAAAGTGTTTCAAAGAGAGATTTCAAGAACAAATAGTGAAGATTCTGAGAAGTTCCTAGCTTAAACTTACTTACAAGAAAGAAGCAAATTTTCCATTGGAGTTTTGCTTTGTGAATGATTGATAATTGACCTTTGAAAGATGGTAACTAGCCAAGTATACATTTTTGTGAATGTATGGTCAAAAGTCAATTTTTCTATCCAGGATAGACCCAATCAGTCCAGCAACAACCAAACCTACTTCAACATCAACAGCAATATGTCTATTCAATTTAGATGTTGATCAAAAAGATGCTAACAAAAAAATAGCTAAATAAACAAACACTGGTAAATCAATGAAGAAATTTATTCTGTATTGGGATACGATGGTTTTTGACTCTTCCCCCTTGATTGTTTTCTCCATGTCATCACACTGGAGACTTCACAAGTTAAGATCAAAGGCCCTTGGTCAGATACAGAAAAGGCAAAGGTAATAGACTAAGGTAAGGCAAGATAAGTCAGTATTTAGGCTTACCTTTACCTTGTAAGGTAAATACACAATTTGAAAATTTTCTTTTACCTTGTAAAGTAAATATATTTTTTAACATTGATTATCTTAACGTTTTAAGGTGTATAAACATTTTTTGTTTTGAATCTTAACCTTACAAGGCAAATTAAAATTCATTAAAAAACCTTTACCTCATATGGTAAATACAAAAATTTAATGTTTTCCTTTACCTTACATGTCAAAATTTTAGATTTAGAACTTTCCTTTACTTTTCAAGATAAATGTCAAAATGAAAGATATGGCATTTAATCTATGGTACCTATCTGTTACTATTATTATTGTAAACATGATGTGTACACCCATCTACCTTGCTTTTGTACTTTCCTATCTACCTCACTTCTTTTGTTCATCCAGCCATCAGAATTTTCATTTTTCAGACTTTGGCTCAACTTAAAAGACCACTGTAAGTAAATTAGATGTTCTAGTGAGACCATGGTGAGTCATCCACATTCCATTTTTTATTCTCTTTGTACAGATTGTTTTCTCAGTTGTGCCCTTTCCTATTTCCACATAACCCCTATAACCATAAACACATGGTGGTACATTCATAGCACAGTTGCATGCACAGAAACAGAGTAAAATTTTCAAACAATGAGAACAAAAATGAGAAAATGGTGAGTCATTAAATTTACTTTTTTGATAATTTCTCTTCACGCACATGCTCAAATGTGCCTGTTCCTTCAACTGAACAACCCTCATGACTGTGTGTACAAGGTGGTACACTAATTGTACCATTGCACACTCAGAAGAAGAGTAATGATGACAAACAATAGGAACAAAAATAAGACATTTTTTAGGATTTCTCTTTACATGCATGCTCAACTGTGTCTGTTCCTTCAACTGCATAATCTCATGACTGTAAGAGCACTTTGTCATGTTCCCTTCTGCATTGTTTCCTGCTAAGGTGAATAGCAACAATGAAAAAAATACGATCCAAATTTTTATCAAGGTGAGGTATTAGTTTTCTGTTTTCAATATTTCCTTTCACAGACATGATCAACCATTCCCTTTCCTTTTAGCCTTCTTTTTATAATCTAGAATTGTAAATATGAGCAAACCATTAAATATCATGTTGAGGGCAGCAAAAATGAAAAGCAAGGTATGAGATTTTTGTTTGTAATACAAGAAAAATATTGTGTTTAAATTTATTTTTTGATATTGACAATCTATTTTGATGATCATTCCCAATGGTTTGTGAAGTAAAATTTAAAAACCAGTCTCTCAGTCTCTCCATGGCAATATGAAAAGGCCAGTAGCACTAGTCATGAGTGGTGCTTTGACAACCTGGGATATGATTTACAAGTGAGATCAACTCTGCTTGTCAAAAAAGACAGGGACGCACAATGCCAGAAACAGGTTCAAGTAGGCATGGTGACACAACAATTGTAGATGACAATAGCACATCAAGCAAAAAAAACACCAAGGAGAGAAACTTCAGCAGACTGCCCCATTTCTGACAAAGTTTTAGTAGTGGACTATGAAAAAGTTCCTTTATGTTGATGGTGGCAAATATGAGCATTTCACCATTTAAGCCTGGATAAGTAACAATAAGGGCATCTAATTTTTGTGAGAGCTGAAAATGTGTGAAATTTGTATTGTGCACAAGCATACCAAGCTATGAGGTCTTGAGGTATCTTGTAATTGTGAGTAAAAGTTCTACCTAAAAATGTACCTTGCATTACGTATTGTATGGTATTGTACAAATAAGCCTATTTATGTTTATTGGCAATCTCTTTTGCATTTAGGAATTAATAAGAGAATACATACACCTCTAAAACCTGTAGAGTAATACCATTCTTGTTAAACTTAGGCGATCTGTTGAATGTTGTTGCCCTTGTTTGTTACTATTCCAGTAATCACCCTTATTATGTAAAAGCCAGATATTGTAGCCCTTATTGTTACTCTGCCAAAGCTTCAGAAGCACCACAACCAGCACACAAAACAAAACACTAGCGGTTGCTAGGTGTTTTCCTCCATTTTGATTCAACCATGGCGAGAACACAAAACAATCAATCCGGCGTCCGCGAACGTCCCAATTCACCCTCCCCTCACACCAACAAGGCCAAAGAAAGCCAACCACACACAGATGAGGCGCCAAGATGAGGGGAAACAAATGAAAACAGTGCTGGGACCACAGCACTTGCTTCGAACCTAGCCAACATGGCCAAATTTTCACCGATTCGCACATCTCCGGAAAAGACGAATCCCCTCAACTCCAACAGCGATCGAGTAAGGGCAGCAATTGAGTCAGATACCACTGCAATTGATGCATGGGAAAGTGGAGGAGATGGGAAACTACAAATTCGGATGGCAGCAGGAGATTCATCCCCTCCCACGAAGCAAGCCTGAACGGAACAATCCGTCTCATTGAATGCTGCTTTGCAAGCACCATCGTCAGACAACGGCAATGGAGGTAACCCAACCGATGGCAACGATCCTCCTACACCTCAATTAAATCTTTTTGTTGGAGATGCAGAAGAGGAATACTGCGCAAGATGAAGGCAACAACGATCGTGACGACAAGGAGAAAGACAGAGAAATTGCTCTCCCATTGTGTCGTCCGGTGCATCTGACAAAGCCAAAGACACCTTATGATGACATCATCAACTGGTGGCTAAAGGGAAAGAGGAAGCATGGAGTGGACAAGTCCAAGGAAGAGGTGACAATAGATAGACAATTGGCTGGAGGGATTGAGCCGGAGGGAGGTGTGCGCGAATGTCATCAGAGGGACAAGGTTGAATTGCAAGTGTTTGAGTGTCTTGCAGGATCCGCTGCTTTGTGAGCTGGTTGTAAACTTCTGCATGGACTTTGGGAAGAAGTCAAGGGTGGACCAGGACAAGAATCTCATGGACTGGTACCATTATGCTCACATGGGCAAAACAAGCAAGCGGAAGAAAGTGAAGCCGTACTTGCTTTGATTCATTGGTGGAGCAACATTGGAACCTGTGGATTCAAAACCACTGAACACAACAAAAATCTGCACTTCTGCGCTGTTGTCTGTTTGTGGTTTGGGGAAGACCAGGTGGGCTCGTGTTTGTTGTGATGCACAGTCTACAACAGTTGCAAAGAAACATCATAACTACAGAAAGCAAAACTGGAAGTTGGATGACAATAGCAAAGTCGTGGTGAGACTTTTTGAATTTTTCACTGAGATTGAGTCTCTTGGAGAGACTGTTGCAACAAAGTTTCTCCGTGGGTTTGTGGGGCAGCTGGAGACAAGAGACAATGACAACAAGAATGTCTACCTCCCAACAGCAATGGGGAAGCGTTCTTGCTACCGGAAATATTGCTTGGACAACGGATGGGAGTGCGACCAGGATGCAAAGGGAAACATTAAGTACAAAGCAGTTCAGGGGAAGGAACACAAGGATTTGGTGAGCTGGTGCAAGTTTCATTCTCTTTGGGTGCAAGAGTACAAACACCTGAAAGTAAGCCGCCCCAGCAGAGATATCTGCCCTTACTGTTACATGTTTGCAAATTGCCACAAATATTCTTACTGTGACTCTGATCTTTTCCCCAATAAAGACACACAAGGAATGGATGCAGATCAAGAAGGAGATTGAGAGAACGGCCAATGCAACAGCAGAGGGGGTCATGACATGGCATTACCTCTCAAGAAGAAACAATGGAAGTCAATTTCAATCATGACAGCAGTGCAATTGGAGGACAATGCACCAATGTGGGAGTTTCCAGGGCCACCCATTCCCGAGTTGCAGAATGTGATGGAGCAGATGGAACAGTATCAGCTGGAAGTGTTGGAGCCAAAGGAGACAAAGTTGGAGGTACAGGAGCCGGACAAGCCTCAACGGGAGGAGCCGAAGCTGAAGGAGCCACAGCGGGAGGAGCCACGGCAGGAGGAGCAGCAGCCAGAGCAGGCAACAGAGGTGATGATGGTGAATTGGCAGGAGATGAAGGTGAAGGAATCAGGAAGCAACCTGCAAAAGCAGCAAAAGCAAAAGAAGCAGGCAA
>JALLOT010000730.1:0-18069 GCA_036939595.1 Thalassiosira livingstoniorum
ATGTTTTGAACATTCTCAACTCCATCTGCAGCATACAAATCAAATCCCCGCCCAACGCCCAACGCCCAAGTATCGAAGAACAATAAGTAGTACCATAGACCATATGGTAGTAGCAGATCATCTCCGCTCCTCCGTTTTGCTCCAATTTCAATTCTGCCTTTTGCTTGCCATTCATCAGCTTTCAACCTGTGGCTCCATTTTTCAACAAGGCAGAACAAAAAACAAGCGTTCCGACTTTTGACAAGAAGTGGAAAGCAAAGGGCATTTTTTTTTGTTTTGGAGCGTGTGCAAATTTGGCTGTGCTTCTTCGTTGCATTGCAAATTGCAAGTTGCAAAAGCTTAGGTTGTGCTAATGAAAACTGATCTATTTAAAATGATTTTCCCTGTCATTTCCGCGGCACTATGCATCTACCTGCAAACCATGCAATGCCATGCCTTTTCCAACACCCTTTCTTTTGGTAACAAAACTCCGAAATGGAACGTTTCGGCCAATCCTCGGGTGAAAGCTCGACGATGTGGTTCGCCGTCTTCATTCTCATCATTATTGAAGATGTCAACGATTGAAAGCTCCCCAAAAAGCAGTACGACTGACAATCAAGACAGTGTGAGCGGGAAAGGCTCGACATTTTCTCCAAAATCATCTTCTTCTTCGGCTCAATCTGCATTTGACTCTTGGGATTACAAATCGCATTGGTATCCCGTAGTCTGGGCTCGTGATGTGCCCCTCAATCAGCCTATTCGGGTGACACTGTTTGATGTGGACTATGTACTTGCCAAAACAACACAGCCGAAGCAAAATGACGACGAAGAGGACGAAGTAGTTTTCTATGCAATGATTGATTCCTGTCCACATAAAAAAGTAGCTCTCAGCGAAGGCCGTATCACCGATTGTGGCACACCCAACAAAAAGTATTTTCAGTGTGCATATCATGGATGGACATTTGACGGGAAGGATGGAACATGTGTGGAAATTCCTCAAGTGGCGATTGCTAAGAAAGAAAAGGGGAGTGCAAGCGCGACCAGTTCCGCAAATAATGGCGAATCTACGTCCAAGAAACGAAGAGAAGATGGAACAGCAGTGGCAGTCACTGAAGTTCAAGGCATGGTTTGGATTCAACCCTTCCTGTCGCCTTTGGAGGCTCTAGCTTCCACAGAAAAAGGGACTATTCTTCCTCCCCCGACTGTTCCGGAATTGGACCTTCCAGGATATAAAGCAACTCCAGTCATTCGGGACTTTCCCATTGATTGGACAGTGCTCCTAGAAAACATCATGGATCCTGATCATGGAATGTTTGCACATAGTGGTGGCATGGCTGGGAGGGGATTTGATTTGTATGCTGCAGATGGAGTTGAGAATGTTCAAAACATTAAGGAAGAAATTATGCAAGTGAGTTCTGGCGATGACAATGGTTCAAGAGAAGCAGGTTGGAAAGTGCAAAGTATGGTGAATGCCGTGGATAAACTTTACGCATACAATAATGAATTTCGAATTGTCGCAACTGACGATGGGAAAGCTGCAAAAAAGACGAAAAGCAAAAAGGAAGAACCACCAAGGATTGCCACCACCACATTTGTTGCCCCCTCTCTCGTCTACATGGGGCGCCGCACCTCAAACACCACCACTGACGAACTCGGACCAGCACCTTTCGTAACAGCGTTTTGGATCACTCCTACTGGCACTGGTCGATCTCGTTTTATGTCAACTGCCATTGCAAAAGCTCCCTTCTCTCTTCCTCGATGGATGCTTCACAGTAATTTGAATAATTTTCTGGATCAAGATACGTTTTTGTTGTGTGGTCAGCATCGAGCTGTTTTGAAAAAAGAAGCAGAGGGGCTTTTGGAAATGGAGAAGAAGGGAACTGGAGATAATAATTTTGCGTCTAACAATGTTCGAAAGTCAACATATGTCTATCGTTCACCTTCTGAACTGTTGGGCATGCGCATTGGCCAATTCTTTGACGCTACACTTTCGCGGGTACCGAATAGGAGAGACGGTTTGATAGCATGGTACAACAAAAATCAGAGCAATGATGGATATTTGAAGAAAAGCAGCATTCTTTTTGAGCCGTGGCAGCCTCGAGAAGAAGTATTAGATCGATATGAGCAACATACAAAGATATGTTCAGACTCTATGGATGTTGTTCGCAATTGCGACAACGTGATGCAAAAATCAAAACTCATTAGTTTGGCATTGATATTTCTAAGGGTTGTGCTTCGAGCTCCTTCAACGATGGTGCAAACACAGCTTCAAAATCCCTTTACCACTGGAGTATCGGTAACGGCTGTAAAAACCGTGGCATCTCAAAGTCTGTTTATCTTGGGAACTCATGCCACTCGCATTGGAGAGTTCCTAACCAGAGGAAAGCCATTCTATTCAATACTTGCATTTGCTGCTTTGTGTCATTGGGCTGCATCGCGTTTGAAAAGAGAATTTTTCTTCAAGTTTGACGAGGACTTGCACAGAAAAGATGTTGGGTTCATTCCGCAGAACTGGATGGATCTATGATAATAGATGTTTTAGTGGTACAAGCTGTTGGAGACATCCAATGCCGAAGGCAGAACAAAATGTACAAAAAAATGCTGCTAAAAATTGGATCAACTTCTATTTCACCATGATCTTTGCAGATGTCCACATTTATGAACATATTATTGTTATTAGGTTCTATTATTCTAATTATATCTCTTCGGTGATGAATGAAATCTGTTGTAGATACTACTGGCCCTAATACTCATTAAAACTGAACCAATAAATGAGGTATAACGTAAATGAATTACGATTATCGCAGATTTTTACTCAGCGTACTGGGAAATTGCTTCGATTTGGCTTATTGTATCAGATCCACTCCGCAACCTTTTCAAGCACATTAGTTGTCGTGGAAAGCTGTGGAAAGGGGTACACTAAATTTCATTCCATTTATTTGTTCAGTTTCATTAATATTGGATTAATTCAGGGTCATACTATTTTAATCTACCCAAGTAATAAACACACAAAACAGTGTATATGATAAAAACAACAGTAAGTAGGCAGTCACTGAAATATGGATAGATTCTCCTGAATCGCTACAATGAATAGAGGAAAAAATCCACAAGCGGCGTGGCCTAAAAGCAAAGTTAAAACATAATAATGGACAAAATTCCACATAGCAGTGTCACATATGCTGCTGGTTTGCTATATTGCTTCCTTTTCAATGTAAACAGCATAAAGTTTTTAATTTTAACCAAAACCTGTTCATAATATTACATTCTTTGTATTAACACCATGAAGCATCTCATGACAATGGATTACTTTTTGGAAAAAAACATTAACACTTATCAGTACTCATTCATTAAATTAAAAAAAAAGAATTCAGCAAGCTGAAAAATTCATCAGAGAAAATGTAAGAATGTACGCATTTCTTTTCATAAAGAAGCCTTTAACAACTCAAGCAATTTTGATTTTTAAATATGTGAATTATGAGAATAAATTATTTTTTGTAATTTTTCAAAATTTTATACAGACCACTGTAATGGCCCTTTTCATTAAGACGTTTTGTTGCTTTTGTTGTCGACAAACTGTTTGTCTTATTTTCTTGAGGCTCCAAAGAATAATTTTTCAATTTTCTTTGAGATTTAGGTTCTATCAAAATAGCATGAAATCACATCATACATTATTTTTTTTCTTCCAGGGCAGAACTTCTTAGATTTTAATTGCATTGTTTATTTTTTTTCCTTTTTTTGATTTAGTGGTGGTTAAAAATTACATTGCAAGATTGTTATATGAGTTTGATTTTGAATATGTTTTGTTGACTCTTAGGTTACTATGTAGGTTTGATTGTGGGTGCCTTTTACAATGAAATGAGGTTGCTTTTGGTCTTTTTAGCTATTTTTGTAATTTTTGTGGTTTGTTCATTGTTTTTTTGTCAATTTATTCTTGATACTTTAAAATCAGTCTGTACCTTTATTCTTGGAACAGCTTTGTGATTTATCTTTAGGGTTTATTAATAGATCTGTTGTTTATTTTGATATCTGCAAGTACAACATATATTCTTTGTTCTATTGCAAGCTTTGTGATTTTTAAGGCAAATCTTTTGTACAATTTGAGTCCTTTTCCAGCTTTTTATAAGCTTTAGTTCTTTTATATACTATTTTGTAGATTCTTATGACTCTTTTGAAAATTCTTTTGGGCAAAGTTAGCTTCTTTTTCATTATTCATCAACTCAAAATAATTGTTTTTGTTATTATGACTATTAGTAACATCAGCATCAGTATTGGTACTTTTTCTTTTTTTCTTTTGTAGCCTTTCCCTCATATTTGTACTTTTATTTGTGGGATCTTTTGGAGTTCTTTTATAAGCTCGTTTACCATATGTGGGGGGATGAATTGCCTGATCTGGACATCTTCAGATTCGTTCAATGAAACAGTTCTTTTGGCCCTCTCAATACTTTCAGCCCCCCACAGGTTGTGAACATCAAGCTTTCAATCATAACAAAACAACAATTGATATGTAGAAATTTGTAATGGAGGCACTGTAATAATTTCTGTCGTAAATAGGCTAATCTACACTGATTTATTTTTTGTAGTATTCGTATCATTTTAATTGAATATCCAAGTACTTACCCAACATCAAAACCATCTCCTCTTTCTTTTTATTTGTAAGTTTATGTACTTTTATGTGTCATTTTTATATTTTCTTACCATTTGGGGATTTGTTGGCATCTATGGTTGTTAAGACTTTTTGATATGAATATAAAAGCTTAGCTTTACTTTTATTCTTGTCATGAAAAACATCATGGCCCCAGCCATTCCCTCTTTGTTCTTCCCTACAACAAAACTATGAAAAAATCAGCCGCAAGGGGTGTGGATCAAACATATTTTAAAGACCAAATCACCACATGATTCAGCTGATATGAAGCAATTGTACGCTATCATTCCATGTTTATTGCACTCAATCAATGATATTAAACCACATGATGTAGATTAGAATACATAAAATTTATCTAGTAAATAATTCTAGCATAAATTTATCTAGTGCTGTTTGCTAGGAAAACTTTAATGGCTTATCCCTTCATAGGATAACAACTAATAATTAGTCATTAACATTTTATTTGTAGTAATCCTGTAGTAATCTCATATTTTTGTCACACCAAACCTGGCTTTGCCTGACCTGAGCGCATTTCACGAAAACAGGCGATAACTCTACAGAGGCTGTACTAACAAAAGCAGCTAGTCGTTTACAGTGGAGCTGATTTTATCAGCTGTTTTCCACAACCAACATGGGGCCCAAGCAGATCCCAACACTATTGCCAGGAGCTTGGGGATGCTCTGTATGTAGGGCGCTCATAAAGTAGGTTGCATTTTAAGTACAATAAGGGTAAAAGAAACTGACGGGCTGGGTAAATACCACAGTACCATAAGAACAACACGGAGGAAGACTAACAAACATGTTGATGTGATTGAAATGGCTCTCTCCATCACACCTGAGATCCATTGTAATTTTGCATAAAGATTGGGGTTTGCTCATCCTGACCATCCCCTACCAGGGAAAAAAAATTAGGTCAAACGGTTGACTAGTCACTGAGAAATGAGAGTTTTACTAAGAGGCTTGATTTACTAGTAAGCACTAGTTAAAAGTTGATTTTTAACAACTAAGAATTAGTTGTTAAATCAGACGGACAAAGGGATATCTCAGTGTCATATTAATACTTTTTTATGAAAGTTTCAGGATATTTTATTTTTGCCTACCAGAACATGTTTGTCAATTTTCAGTCAATTATTTTGATTCAGAAATTTTTGAGATTTTTTGCCTGACCCCCCCTAATTAGGATATCAGATTAGTGGGCAAAAATCAAAGCAAATCAAAGCAAATCAGAATTTCAAGTATGAACTTTCAAAATATGTCATGTCTTCTTCAATCTATTTTTCTACATGATTCTTATCAAAACACTAAAACATTCAGAAAAATGAGAATATCTTCAAGCAATACCTATGATTTTGCACTTATGGAGCAATTGTATTTGTAACACATTCACATCACCACTTGTTTTCAAAGATCATTCACACTTTTGGGAGATTGTCCAAGTATCCAATAAACCTGCAGAGGTATGAAGATATCATAATCATAGAAAGAATATTTTTCCAGCTATTATGTTTCTTGAATCTACATGAAATGCAGAAAATTATTATTCCTCTGTGATCTTAAAAGCATACACAAAAAAGAAAGAAATGCTCAAAAGCCTATGAAACAAATCCCATTGATTTTAGTATCTATATCCATTTTGTTTCTAATAGCTCTGAAGGCTGTTAATGATTTATTGATATTGATCTATCAGCCTCATTTGATAAACTCTCAATTATTTACTACAATATTGCAATTGTGCAATCTTTAATATTCATCTTAACCAGCACATATTGATTCATATCTTTCATATTACTAATGATCAAGAAAGCACCAAATTTAAATAGAATGACTTCTTTTAATGTCAGTATGTCAATAGTATAAACAAGTACCTACATCAAATAAAAGAATGATGTTGTATGTTCTTCCTAATTCCCCCTTATATTGATAATAGATAACAAGTATTTTGCTTTGACTTTATGAATTGCATGTTTAATGGTTTATTTGTTTTGATTTTATTCAATTTATGCTGGTATTATGATTTTTGTATACCAGCCAAACAATAGTGAGATTATTTTGAAAAAAGAAATTACAAAAACTTGTTTGATAATCACTTAAGCATCTTTTGGAAAGATTTTTGTTTTATGATAAAAGTACTTTGGATCTTCTAAATCCTTTTCAAAGACAAATTTAAATAGCAATATCATAGCAATAACATGTAAAATCCATAACAATAAAAATCTAAAATAAAATCACAAAGTGTCACATAATCAAGAAAAATAGTCAATTTTGCAAGTATATATTTTTAAGTTTGTTTAAATCTTAAATTTTTAGATAATTCTTTGGTTGTGTTGAGAGGAACAGTGATAAATTTCACGATGCACTTGGATACAATGAGTTCTACAGTTAAGATATCTAAAGATATTATTATGGGTGCATCATTATTATTTTGTAAATCACAATGTGAGTATTTTTTTTTACGAAAAGATCATACAAATTTTATTCAACATTAGTGAGCTTACATGCATGCTATTTTTTTCCAAGAAATTTCTACCTATAGTTGGATTGGATTGTTCTTCAAAAATTCAATTTTTTTGTTGCAATAGACTACCTGTATCTGTAATAAAATAAGTAAAATGGTATTCATTGAAAAAAAGCATGGTAAAAGAATAATTTTCACATGAGAAACAGAGTTTTCAATGATGTATCATAAACATGAGACACCATGAAAGAACCCTTTTAGTATTGACTTTGCACATAAGTGAAAGTGTGGTTAGATTTATAAATTCTTCTGAATTGACTGTTTTATTTTTTTTCTGAGTTCTGATGGAATCATATAAGACAGGTCCAGTTAAAATGTACCACAAATCAAAAATATGGTTGAATCTTTTCATTTTACAAAAATGGGATATTACACATTGTTAGAAATGTTTTATGAAAAGTTTGACTTGTGAAACAAAAGAGGAGAGATGAAAAATATTCAAATAGTTAAGAGTGATAAAATTTATTTCCTGATTTATGATAAAGTCATACATGAAGTGAGATGAACATCATCTGGCAATGAAACTTCCAACAAATATAACTGACCATCCAAGGTGTTATTGGTTTGGGATGTACAAAAAGTGATATATGGAGATCTCAGAACAGCAGAGCTTCAATATTGTTTAAAACAAACCATGGTACTTCATTCAAAAAGATGAAAACAATTTTGTTTTACTAGGAATGCACACAAGAACACAATACCATCAATACCTAGTATGTATCATGTTATTGTATTTTTAAAATATAGACATCCAAAAAATATTCTTTCCTTGTGAAGCATTGCCTTTTTGTTTCACATTGGAATATCTTCCTTAGAACTTTATTAATCACAATTAAATCTTCCACAACTCAAAAAGAACATTTCATCTGTTTGAAGATTAGGATTCTTTTTGTGGTACATTTTAATTTGAAATCTCTTATATACTCCCAGTCCATGTAGAAAAGAAAGACCAGAATAGATGTATGTGTATTAATCAGCATTTACAAGAGATGACATTGGTGCATATAGGACATTCAGTGGTCAATCAATAATAGCTGCAAAGATGCTTTACTCATTAGATTAGATAATTATTTATGAATAATGCCATGCACTTACTTTTAAAAATGATACAATGAAATGCCCATTAAATGTGTATTGATGATTACTGATATATTTTTAAGAAATCAATATGGGGAAGGTTTTCATGACAATCAAATTAGATGTGAAGTCACAATTAAAGCCAAAGAATGCCAACAAAATCTACAGCTACATTGGTACTCTACTTAGCTAAGCTCATAACTTGTAAATAATAGTTATGATCATATTCTTGTGAGTGACACATGACACCATGCTATGCACAACAAGGTCAAATATAAGAGTACAAAAAAGCCCTGTGTCAACCATGTTACTACTAGAGACTGCCCATCAGTATTTATTCTACAACATTCTTGTCTGATTCAGAGAATAGTAAGTGTAAGAATATATAGTTCTTATTTTTGGATAACTGTATGGTGAGCCTATCAGCAATATCACTTATGAGCCATTATGACTTACAGCCATCAAAGTGATATGTTTAGGTATGCTAGAGTTAATAGAATAAGAATCTTGCTTGGAGCAGAGCAAAAAATTAGTTTTTGATATTTGGACCTTATTGTGATAGGGTGACCATACAGTTAAAATTTTGAGCTTTGTGCTATTGCAGATGTCATCTTGAAAATGATATATATTTTTTGGTTAAGTAATGACACATAGAAAGTATTTAATCTGATCTCATCCACAGAAACAATTTCTACCAAGAATGTATTCAGGGGGGGTCAAAAATTTATGTTTGACAAAAGCCTTTTGTTCATTAAATTTTATTTCCATTCACACTGCTGACTAAAACATTATTTTGTTGTCATGAACTAGTAAAATTTACAACATGTGGCAAGAAACAACACAAAGAAAATCTAATATGTGTCATGGGTGGACACTTATATAATTGCATGTGATGTTTAATTGATGAAATTCTGGACTAAGGACACATCTAAACAAGGATTTCTAAAATTCATTTTAGTAAAATTGGATTATTGTCTTTGCTGTTACTTTTCCGTATTTCTTCACAAAATTGGATCTATGAATGTATTTTAATTCATTGTCTTAAGTTTTGAGGTCATATTTTCAAGATTTAACTTCAATATTCATTACTGAAAAAATAAGTCTGAGAATAATTTGAAATTCGTAATATGAGTGGACTGTATTTAGATACTTGAATTGTGCCTCATCATGAATGAAACATTGGAGATATTAATTAATTACTTTAATTTAATTCTTTTTTGCAGATGATGCATGATTCTCCAATAAAAATATTTTTCACATTTAACTAAAATTGTCTCATATCAATAATGCAATCACATTTAATTATTGTAGTATGTGCTGGTTCACTCCTCTGACAATTAACTTTGCTTTATTGTGTCACAAAGCATGTAAATTTATAATATCTGATTGTACTCTGAAAAAACTAAGTCAAAGGCTAGGAGATTTTCCCTTGACCCAAGTGGGTAAATTTGGGATATTTGGTAAGGGACCCCCACCAAAACCCCGACCATAAAATTTTGTGTGCGCACTCATCTAATCAGAAGTGAGGATAGACATTCAAATTTTACTAATTTTGAGCTGTTGATGCCTTCCACCTATTGTACCAGCCTACCAAAATCAAAGCCTTACCTAATATCTATCTAAGTACTTACTTAGAGTATTGTAGGATGCTCAATTCCATTCATGCTGGTCTTGATTTAAAAAAAGTAATCTACCCTGAGTGTCGATACAGATTCAGAAATATTCTTCATTATCAATGAAGGTAGTATAGAAAATATGGCACAGAATGGCAAGACATGATATATTTTTGAATTTATTTCAAATTCGGCACACTTTTATATATATAGTAGATATCATATCAGGGCATGTATGCTTTTAATGATCTGTTAGGTGAGCGTATTTTTTATAATTGTCACATTCTAATAACAAATAATACGGCTGGTGGAAGCCGAACCGATATATATTCAAAACATCAATTATTGAATACTTTATAAAATTTGACAGGTTAAATCATTTGACTCGGAAGCACATTTTGTGCTCATTTTTTGCACACATCTCACCACATCTCACATTCAGAAAGGCCTCCTGCCATCCATGCCATGGGTCGTCGCGAAGCACCAAGCTGATGAAAGTTGACAATAGAATGAGGACAATGAGCACAACACACCAGTCTGCTTGATAAAAAAGGCGAATGGTGCTGCCACGATGCAAGCCAGAGAAGCCACACAGTAAGAACGGATTGAATGCACAATGGGAGTTGATTCAGTGGCATTGGCAGCGGGGTATCTAAGAAGTCTAAGGCATTGTGGATTTAGAATCCCGCCAGACAGAGCGTTGTGGAGGCAGTCTGGAACACTTCTCACTGAGGTAACTAACTATCTAGTACATAAGTATCGTCACTCTGTTGCGGTGTTGTAAATTTCCTATCTTTTGCATATTGGCATATCATGGTCAGTAAAACAACCAAAGGCAACTCTATGAAATAATCTGTTCTATTTTTGACGAAAATTTGCGAAAAGGTAAAGAGAAATTCCTAGAGCGAGTTCATTCCCCTCTAGATCCTGTTTCAAAAGTTTTACAAGTTGTTCTCATTTTGCCTCGACTCCCTCAATGAACACAAGGCGAGATCTATTCATTGGAACCCATCAAGGAAAAATCAAAATATTGATGAATATTTAAAGCAGTCGAGTATTTGATTGTGGTTGACTTTCCAACCGTTTTATGTTTGTGTCAAAAAGTGTTAGTGTGGGAAAACAACAATGTCATCAATACC
Organism: Thalassiosira livingstoniorum; assembly: GCA_036939595.1. NCBI lineage: Eukaryota > Bacillariophyta > Thalassiosirophyceae > Thalassiosirales > Thalassiosiraceae > Thalassiosira > Thalassiosira livingstoniorum. The sequence goes on from JALLOT010000730.1 coordinate 10,966, forward strand.
GACACCCAGCGAGTTGGATCGGCAAAAGGCAGATCACCATCAGCAACAGCAAGACAATGACTTTGACCATCCTTCCGATATTCCATATGATGAGTGGGATGCCGAAAGTATTTTCAACCCTCCTAAGCCATCGATACGAAATAAATCAAGTTCTTCCAAGCTCTTCGGATCAACACTTTCTTTTGATGATGGCAAAAGCTCCAGCACAAAAGATGATGGGAAAAAGTCCTTTACAGCAGGTTTATCAAGCGAGCATAGCCAATGGCATGATTCAAAGCCGTCATCAAGTGCCAAGCACACACGAGAAGAATATCCGATCGAAAGAGTTGCGTCAAATGTCGACGAGATCAGTGGCAGCAAAAAACCCACGAAGAGGATCAAAACCGAATATGCTGATGGTCATCCGCCGCATGTCAAATTTGAGGGCGTTCAAAATGTTTTGAGCCACAAAGAAAGAAGCAATGATGGAGCTCATCAAAATGAGCAAGATGCATTGTCAATCAAATTTTCTTTGTCTCAAGACGGTGCTTTCTTTGAGCAAGACGGAAAGGATGACTCCTCATTCTCTGATTATCTAATGGAAAGAAGCCCCAAAGGTTCTCTGTTGGGCAGCAGGTTCTCTCCTCGTAGTGAGCACTTTCATGATCCTGTAGGAGCATTTCCTTCCCCAATGAGGCTGCAGGAAGAAGATCATTTTGATTTCCACGATGCTCAAATCCATAGTCCTTCAAATTCAGGATTTCCTCTGCCTAAATTGCACATGAGGAGTCCACCCGTGACACCACCACGTGCATCAGGAGAACGTACATCAAATGATGATTTGGCGCATGCTAAGCTGGAATCGCCACCATCTCTGAAGAAGTCTTCTCCTCCGAGATTTCCGCTGGAGTTTATGGACCGTGATCCTGTACCTACGCTTTCTCCCTCAAAGGTTGATGATGCGCACATCAGTCCATACAGAATTGGTCATAAGGACTCATCTCGATACCACCCTTATCGTCGTAATGAAGGACAAGATCAAAGCATAAGTCCAGATAGGACTATATATCATGTGCCAAGTAAAAGCCCTCATCGATTTTCTCAACGAACTCCTCCTCGTCATGCTCATAAGACTCCTCCTTCGCCTTATCATCCGCATCCTTGGCACCCATCATCAACTCATTCAGATCACTCAACACCTTCCTCTTCAGTGCCACATCACAGACAGTTGGGTACTCCACCAGGCATCGTTACTTCTTCTCGAGGAAGATCTCAGCACCATTTATCTATTCCACCCATTCACGCCACTGGAAGCTCTGGAATGAAGAAAGATGGCACTCCTCGGCGCAGTAGACACCCCACGGATTTGATTGTAACTCCCAATCCTTCTGAATTGCGCCAGGCAATAAGTGATGAATCAACAAGTCCCATGATGCTGCATTCACAACCTCATTCCCACCACCCGCCAACTATTCACCATCCTCCTTCTTCGCAATCGCCCCATTACCCTATTTCCACACCGTCTCACCAATCTCTATCTGGGAGTAGGCCAGGAAGCGGTAGTAGTTCATCCTACCCACCGTCTTCTTATAATTCGTCTTGGTCAGATTCACTACACCTTGCTCCTCTTCCTCCCTATATGGCTCACCAAAGGGGTGGTCAACCACCATCTTGGGCAAGTCCTCCTCCTCCTCCTCTTCCGTCTCCTCAAAGATCATCACACCCGCACAGCCACGCTGGTTCTCAATCTCACCACCCACCAGGATGGACTCCGAGTCCTCATGGGCATCCCTATTACTCTCCGTATTATAACCAGCACCAATCACCTGCAATGCCGCCACCAGTACCAGAGCACACCAGAAGCTATCCCACCCCTCAGTTCACTACGCCTAAGCATCCAGAAGTTGCTATTAGTAGCAGTGCTCGATCTACTACTGAACCCAGCAACGAACAAGCCAACTGGCGCCATAAGCACCACCTCATCTATCAGTTCAAGTCTCACTTTGGCCACTGCAACATCCCAAAAGACTACGGAACAGGAACAGAGTGGGAAAGTCTGCACGATTGGGCGATGGAGCAACGCCATCAATATCTAAGGATGACTCGTGGAGAGTCATCTACAATGACACCAACCCGTGCAAGGATGCTTTCATCTCTTGGGTTCGTTTGGTCATTCCCTCATGATTATCGACCTGGTGGTGACAGCAGCAACAAACCTTACTCGACATGGGATAAGTGGATGCAACTACTTTCGGAATATCGTGAAGAGCACGGAAATGTTGATGTTCCTCTCAAGTATGGTCCAAATCCATCATTAGGTACATTTGTAAATAGGCAGAGGACAGAGTACAGGAAAATGCAGGCAGGCAAACCCTGCAGTATGACAGAAGAGCGAGTACGGGACTTGGATCGGTTGGGGTTCACTTGGGCAATCAGGGAATCTCATACTGCTTGGGAAGACCGTTTTGCAGTAAGTGCCTTGAAATGCTGTACTAACAACATTTTACCCACTTTTCTAGGAAAAGTAACACTCATCTTCCTTTATTTACAACCTTAACTTGCCACAGGAGCTGAAAGAGTTCAAGCGACTAAACGGTCACTGCAATGTGCCTAAGATATACTCGAAGAACCCTTCCCTGGGGTACTGGGTAAATGAACAACGTTTCCAATATCGACGTCTACAGAAGAAGAAGTCTTCTTACATGACTCAAGAAAAGATTGACGCCTTGAACAGTCTTGACTTCAAGGTATGGTATGCTTGAATTATTTCTTTCGTTCGAAAAATCCCTTTTTATTGTTTCCTGGATGGCGCTTGCTAATTGGTCGCAAATCCATTTTCAACAACAGTGGTCCCTTCGCGAAACTAATGGTTCCTGGGAGGGATGGATGAAGGAACTCAAAGCATACAAGGATGAACACGGGAATGTTGATGTTCCTCTGAAGTACGCTGCAAACCACGCTCTAGGAGCATTCGTCAACAGGCAGCGGACGGAATATCGTAAAAAGGAACAAGGCCTTCAGACTAGTTTGACAGAAGAGCGAATTCAAGACCTGAACAAATTAGGGTTCAAGTGGGCAATCCGTGTGTCTCGAACTCCTTGGGAACAACGCCTCGAGGAATTGAAGGAATTCAAGGCAGAATATGGGCACTGTAACGTGCCGTCTACATATCCAAAGAACCAACCATTGGCATATTGGGTATTCAAGCAAAGGGGACAGTACCGTATTTACATGAAAGGGGAGAGTTTGGATGATGGCGAAACGAAACAGATGTGCCACATGACTCCCGAGAGGATTAAAGCACTATCAGCAATAGGTTTCGAGTGGAACCCTCCTCGAAGAGTTGCCAAGTAATTTGTGATCGACCAGCACATTCACTTTAGTTTTTGTCATGAATTTTATTTCATATTGCAATACCACACACTTCATTTTGTTACAAAATGTCAATATCACTAAGTAAAAAGATTTCAAATAAAATCATTGTTATGATATCCATATCTATATCTTTGCATTGTGTAATCTAATGTTATGTTTTCTAACAGTTCTTTCTAAAACTAGATGTTTCAATGTTTTTTCAGGAAATGTGGCTCAAGTCATGTGAGTTGTGAACATAGTTTGTATAGTAGTATTTGTGTCAAACCTAGATGTGTTTTTCTTGACTGAACCTTTAAATGCGAGAAAACGTGTGCATTTAGTTATTTCTACGTTTTACTTAAGCCAAGTGAATAACGTGCAATGTAGGAAGAAGAAATTTAAAGATTTTCTTCGGAAGACATCTTGTGATTCTTTTGGAATATTATTAAACATAGTTAAGTTGTTGATTTTTCTTGACGAGGACCATGGTTATTATTCTACAACTTTTTTATGTATTCTTTCATTTTGAATGAAGTAATTGTTGAAAAAATTGATAAACAAGGAAATTTGGGATCCCCAATGTAAACCACTGTGCTTTTCCCTTTACACCACCTCTTGCAAGTGATCACTCTATGTATGGATCCTATTTGTTTCTCTGCAAATTTCACTAAGGCATCTCTGGTTTGCTGTTCTCTGTGTTGGTACCTGTGTATGCTCCTTCTGCAACTTCTATACCAGTGTAGCTCAACAAGTCCCTTTGTGACTACCTTAGTAACATAATCTAGGAGGTCTCATGTTAATGACCCCCAAAGGTTGAAGTTTGACAAGAAGGCATCCTTTTATGTTCCTGTTTGCAACTATCCATATGATTTCCTCATTGACAATCTCCAATGTCTTCCATAGATTAGGTACACATAACAGGACCACACACAGGAACAAGGAAAGCTTCATTAAAAGTACCTTTTTGCATGTTTCATCATTTGGTTTTTGTTGTTTTTTTTGTGAACAGGGTTGTCTTTGTAGGCTTTTTTCTATGCTTCTTTGCCATGTATGTAGATTTCTTTGTTGCTTTCTATGTAATTATAGTTTCTTTGTAAATTGCCATGTAGTTTTGTTTCTAAATTTTGTTTTGGGTTACTTTGTAGGTTACTCTGTAGGTTGCTTTATAGGTTACTTTGTAGGTTACTCTTTAAATCACTTTTTGGTTCCTTTGTATGTTTTTTGTGGGTTATTTTGCAAGTCACTTAGCCTGTTACAAAATGCAATACTTAGCAGGTTACTTTGCAGGATACTTTGCAGGTTACTTTGCAAGTTTTTGCCTCTGTGGTAAGTTTCAAAAAATGATCATTGGTACATGAAATTGTATTTATTCTTAACTTGACTTCCTTTTTGGATCAGTCTCCAGAAGATTGACCATAACCATAATCAGCTTTACTTACTTCAAATCTTAAGTTGTCTCAATGCTTCTTTGTGTAAAAACTTTGGTGATTTTTCTGCTGCACTTCAGCAAAACCCTCATGATAGCAAACACATTTTAACAAACTTAGGTCCCTGTTGAACATATTATGCAAGTGAAGTGATGGTCATAATTCTTAAAGTATCTTTTTCCACAACCAAACTCCATGAATTTTCATGTTTTCAAGTTGCATAATACTGTACATTCAATGTCAATTGACAGCAAGTATATCTGGGTGAGCTCTCCCATACATGTTTTTGGATGGATCAAACCTTTATGAATCATTGAGTTCTAAAATAATTTGGATTTTTTAATCACAATGAGGTTTGACTTAATTTTTTCAATTCAGTTAAAAGTTCCTAAGAATTGTTAGATTGATATTGAAATCAAAATTGATAAATATTCCTATTATTCAAGGAATTGTCAATTATAAAAAACAAACCAAAGGAAGGTCATTACTGTATCATAATGTACATGAAATTAGCCTGTTGTTACCAAGTTTCCATAGCTCTATACCTATACATATTCTGCATCTTATCAGCAGGGTTTGTTATCAGTGAAAAATATTGACAGGTAGATAACCATGAGGTAGTACCAATTTGCATAGAAAACCAAGTAGTTGTCATACAAATACACTAATTTTTCTGAGGATGTGCATCGGAAACCCCTTTTCAGTGACTTTTGACTTTTAATAACCTAATTGTAGTAATAAAAACCAAAAAAATGTTTTTTTTTCAATTTTGAAAGTATTACAAAACCGTTACAGAGTTATGAAAGATACAATAACCAAATGACAGTATTTTATTACCAGTATAGGTACTTAAGACACATTTTTGGATAGGTAATATCGACGCGATAGGTATGTATTACCTTGCAGATTGCTAAAAATATGTGTTGGGATTAAACTACTTCAACTTGGGTTTGAAATCAGAATTGACATCCTTTTAAAAACCAAATAATGGCTTTAATTTTTAGTAACAGGTAAGTAGTATTACGTACTCTGTATGTACTTAGGTACATACTTCTACTTACCTTACCACAGTAAGATTTCCTATGTATTTATGTTCCCTGCACACCGGCCAGAGCGCGCAAATTTTTTTATGGTAAATAGACTTTTACCTATTATTGACTTCATAACAAGACAAAACCAAATATGACTTTATTATGCTTCACTTTATAAAAATACTTATTCTTTTGGTTTTTACTTTTAAAAATTTTCCTACACGAGGTTATAATTCCACAATACGAATCATCCAATTATCTCTTCTGCTATCAAGAAGAAGAAGTCTGTGAGCTCATCAACTAACAGCTCGTGACGGAAGCCAGCACTGCTTGCAAAAGAAGCCATCACCGCTCGCAAAGGAAGCCACCGTCATCAAGACAAGCTGCATCGTGACGAAGAGCTCCATCGATGAATCCATAGACAAAGAGCTGCACCAACGAATCCATCAACGAAGAGCTGCACCGATGAATCCATTGATTAAGAGCTGCTCCATCGATGAACCCATCAATGAAGAGCTGCTCCATCAATGTATCCATCGACGAATTCATCAACAAAGACCTCGACAAAGAGATATTGTGACAAAATGCTTCATCAATGAATCCATCGACGAAGAGCTTCATCGATGAATCCATCAACAAAGAGCTTCATCGACAAATCCATCAACGAAGAGCTTCATCAATGAATCCGTTGTAACAAAGAGCTCCATTGAGAAAGAGCTCCATCGTGACAAAGAGACTCCATCATGACAAAGAGCTCCATTGACGAAGAGCTACTAATCCATTGATGAATCCATAGACAAATCCATAGACGAATCCATCGACGAATCCATCGACAAAGAACTCCATCATGACAAGGAGACTCAATCAACGAGTCCATTGTGACGAAGAGACTCCATTGACGAATCCATCGCATGAAGTGCTTTTGTTTTCTATGATTCATTCATTATTAGGCTGATGGCATCATTTTGAGCTAGTTTTTGTCAACAAAAAACTAGCTCTAGGGAATGATATCATTCATTTTAACAAATTATAATCGTGAGTATTGGCTTTTTTATTTTTGATGAAACAACACATTTTCTCTCATGTTTCGTTCCCATTCCATCCCATTTGCTTTTTATTTTTTCACCAGACTTAAATCTTTCCTTCTAGTCCATTCAATTGATCTATTATTGATCTAGCTTGTTTGGGGACTGCTGTTTTGTTTTGCTCAAGGTTCCCCTCGTGGAGTTTTTCTGGTTCTCCCTTTTTTCTTTGTCAAAGCGGTTCAGTCCCTGCTATTCCTTATTGTTTTCAATGGGAGGCACACTGGATAT
>JALLOT010000731.1:0-18097 GCA_036939595.1 Thalassiosira livingstoniorum
GCAAAAACTGCTCCAAAAGCACATTTTTGACTCAAAACACGTGTATTTATCACGCGAATTAAGATCGATTCGTTTTCAAGGCTTCTAAATGGTAAATGGTATCTAAATAGTTAAATACTGGTAGTTGACCCCAGCCAGCACGATTTTTTCCAATTCTGCACTCTCTCATGCTGAATATAAAAGAGGAATCTGATCTTGCTGCATGCAGTTCGTGTTGTCAGTTGAAGCTGGCCGCTGACCACCCGAAATCCAGTTCCCGATATGAACGCCACCATGGGAATGTATCCGTGCTGCGGTTCCCTCAAGGCAGCAGTTTCTGCGACTTTGGCAATATCACTTTTAATTGCAGCATGCATAGTCGGGCCGCGAGTTGTACAGACGTCCTCCCACGTCGGCAACGATTCCCAATCTTCGGATCAAGCACTGTCGCCAAATTTGAATGTCAATAATTTGATGCTATTCCACCCAACGGGGCATTTGTGCTTCAAATCTGATGGATCATTCCAGAGTACATTGTATCTGAGCCACGAGGAAAACTCAGATGATGAGTCGGATATAATGGATGCCAGCAATCATCGTGTGAGTCTTGGTGGGGCAGGGGTATTTGTTCAAGAATATCATCACAACGCGGGGAGAATGTTCAATTATGAGTCGTTCAACGTTGATTCGTTGCGATCTCAAGCCATTGAATCAATAGGGAGTGTACCAAAATGGATAGATGACCTAGATGGTGTTAAGTATGAATGTTCCATGAAGGGCGAAGAAGATGACAGGGCAGTCAGAGAACTGCAAAAAGGAACCACAATGAGAAGCGACAAAAATACCTTTTTAAAAACGGGCGGCAACAGAGGGCTCAGAGAAGAAAGATATCGTCTGCTGGCAAATGAAGTTGTGGAAGAAAGTGCAGGTCATGACAGCAAACCAAGCAACAACGAACCCGATGACAGCGGTTCGAAAATTCACGCTCCAAAAATGCTGGAACTTAGGACAGATGGGACGAGTATTTGGGTCGTTGCTGGATTCATATTGGAGGTCAGCCAAGGTAATTATTTCTAAATAATTGGATATTGAGTGCAGTTCTCCTTTTCTGTTGTTATCGGCGTGCTAAGTCATTTTGAAATGTTGATGGAAGTGCCAAAAACATTGCATCTTATGATTACTATCCTTCCGAAATATCTCTCATATTTTACAAATTCTTACTCACACTTTTCAAATTCATAGACAATGAACCAATTGCGATCGTTCTACCAACATCTGATTCTGAATTTGACACAAGAAATTCAAAGTCAATTAAACTCCCAATAATCTCTACGGAATCTTGCACTCTAGAACTTTCTGGTTGCGACCCTGAACTTGATAGCGATGATCGCTCCCTTCCCACATTCAACCCTGATGCAATATCTACCAATGAAGTGGAACTTGCCTTGTCACAACACCCAGAGGGCCACTTACCAGAGCATAAAGAAAGACTACTAGCAGTGTGGAGTGATTTTCAAAATGGGATTACAGGTACGGATCTTATTTCATTTGGGAAGAACAGAATGATTCACCGATCACGATTTTCGTCAATGCACGTAGTCATGATGCTAATCTCTCAATTTTTTCTTACCTTCTAATGGAATTGCAGGTACGAATTGGTGTGGTGTGGGTGTGGGTCAACGTGATCAGAGTCCATGTCCCGGCGAAGACGAGGAGGCAACTGATATTGAGGCCGATAAAGCTTGTAGGAGACATGATTATGGTTTCTATCTTGGAGGGTGAGTATTATTTCAGGTGCTCACCCTGCTTGCTTTTTGCTTTTTTCACAGTAAAATCTTATTTGTTTGCATGAATAATCATATATTTTTTCCGTTTTCTAAATATAGATCAAAGGTAACAGGTATCCCTCGCAGCGAGGTAAGGCCCTGGCAATCACTCTAGAAGCACCAATGCCTCGTTTCTTGAATTGTACCGACTCACCTAGGTATTTACTTCATATCTTCGTCTTCGTTTTGTTTCCGATACATTCAATTCAGTGCCTCATTGATGCAGACCTTGTAGCTGCGACTGATAACGTGATTGTCGAAGCAGTATACGGAAAATATGGTCTGGCAGCAGCGTCTGGCTGCTGGTCTTATGACCAACACAACTGTTTCAAGTATGTCGAGAGCCTTGGATTTTGGGCATACGGTAACTATTGTGAAGGTAAAGTAGCTCGCTATGGATTCGACCGTTATGAAGGTATGAATCGTGCCAACTCTTGGGGATATCGTGAACCTGAATACACCTGCAAAGGTGATTTATTCAAGTGTAAGGATTCGAAGGGCTGTTTTGTCAAAAGCCCATGTGCTGAAGACATAATGGACGTAATACAATGAGAGTTTCTTGTCGTTGTCTGTGATTGTATTACAATTGTGTACTAGGAATATACTTACCACAAGGAGAAATTAAATCCACATATTTGAAACATCAGCTCACATTTTTCACAGCAACACAGCCAATGTGATTGAATAGTGTTCTAAATTCACTTTTGCTGATTCCAGTATTGTTTAAAGTTCGACATCTGTTGAAGTAGAGGGTATTGTAATGCATCAGCAGCAAAACCGTAAAAATACTTTCGAAATGCTGGGGATCCAGTACTACCGTATTGCACAAGTAGTAATCATGGAATTTCGACTCATCGTAAATTTCCTGAAGATACCATAGTCATTTTTATCTGGATAATGAAAAAATGATTCCAAATTAGGCCAACTTGAATGATAAGAACCTGAATCTTTACTTTGGGACAAAGGAGCACATCAACACCAATGGTCCTCAAACACAAATTGTCATTAAGCACATTTGTTGCCAAAAATTAAATCCAGAACATGTTTTACCACATTCATTCCAATGGATGCAAGAGGGTGCTTTTTTGTACTTTTGGTAAGACTTTGGCTATCTGCACTCAACACACAACAAAATTCTGTCCATCCCAAACTTTGAACTGTTCCAACAAAAATTCATAAATTCAAAACTGCTATCAAGTTATTGCTACATGAATTCTCTTCTTCTCCACCAAAGCTTGCCTAGTTTTAAGCTTCAACCAATTTTGTCCCAAAATTTGAAAACTTCTGGGATTGTTTTCTATCTTAAAATATCAAAATGGAGTACCATGTCTTTCAAAATTGTGTTCACTCAAGTTCCTGTGATGGTGCTCAAAATTAGGACTTTACAAGTGTTATCAATACTAAAATATAATTGTTAAACAATTGTATAATGTTTAGTCTGATCAACCAGACATAATGTATATCCCCCTTCTGTTTCAATGATAATGAAATTACAACTTTTCTCATGATGCAAAAAATTAGTGACACTACAGAATTCACATACAGGAGAACTAATATGAAAAAATAAACCAGCAAAATAATAAAGTCAATGGAGTGAAAAAGACCTTTGCAGGTATGGGAGATCTATTGCTCCAAAAGATAATAGCTCTTTTAGTTTTAAGTCAATCTTTTTTTGATTGACTCATTTCTTTTCATTTATCAATGATCAATTCAAACCCTAACAACCAATTTTTATCTGCTTTCTTTCAATTGAAAATTGTTACAAAACATGGTTCATGGGATTAGGAAGTGCATTTATCTTTCAATACCTGCAAACTGGATATAAATATCCCTTCATCCATCATCGACTAATATTTAGTCAATAAGATTATTTTTTGTCTACCCAAAACCAGCTTCACTTGACTTGAATGCATGGTGCAAAAGTATGCGATATGTCTACAGAGGCTGTTCTAACAACTAGCAGCTAGTTGTTTACATCATTTTATTAGCTGTTTCTGCAACCAACATGGGGCCCAAGCGGATCCCAGTGCCATTGTCAGCACCAGAGGTACTGTTAGGGCAGTTGCTAGATCAGCGTGTTGTATAAATATGATAAAAATGATCCTCTATCTACCAGTTTTTTGCCAGCGGGTAGCTTGCCAATTGTAGTACCATACAACATGGAGCGAGACTAATAACAAACATGTCAATGATGTTATTGAAACTTCTCTCTGTGCAACACCTTAGATCCATTGCAATTTTGTTAAAAGATGAGGCTTCACAACTCCTGGTGGAGGCAATAGAGTTCAAGAGTGGACTCTCCTCTTTCAGGAAAAAATTATGTCAAACGGTTGAGTAGTCACTGAGAAATGACAGTTTCACTATATTTACTAATAGTGGCTAGTTAAAAGTTGATTCTTATCTACTAATATTTAGTAGTTAAGATTGACAGACAAAGGGATAAGCTCCACTGTGATACTATTACTTGGTGAATTTTGCCTTATGATATTTACAACCCACAAAAGCTCAAAAAAGCTAGTGACAGTGGCTGGTGGCATGTTCAGGTGACCTATGCTGCTACATACGATGACAACAAAGAATATGTGTCTCCCCGCCTCTTTGCTGGACTATGTCACTCGTTATCTTTGTGCTTGAATTTGAGTATACAACTATTCAGGTGGCCTCCTGTAGAATACCAGTTCATCCCCACTACAAAACAAATCTTGACCACACTACTAATGCTACCTAAAATAGTGGGGGATTGACCAAGACTGCCTGTTGGTTAGTACCTTTTGTACTCATTTATTTTTCTCAATGATTCAGCTTTTTATGGTTGCACTGATTTCACCAAGTGGAAGATAACATGTCTTGTAGACTTATCCAGTTTTCTTTGTGATCAATAAGTACAAATGATTCATAGACTACAAAAAATCTATTGATATTAAAAAGGGAAACCAGTAGTTATGGTTTTAAAAGTTAAGTCCATATTTCATATTATTCTCAACACAAACACCTTTTCCATGGCCATGGAAATATCTGTCAAATTCTGCCCCAAACATGGGGACTCCATGTAATCATCTCCTTCTGTTATAATAACAACATCAACATGTCTGCTCAATTGCTGTGGTATGATGTTTTACAGATGACAGTGCATTTATAAAGATCAGGAAAAAGCAACATGACTATAAAGAGTCACAATGACAATGATGTCCAGGCACCATGGGCACTTGGTTGATCTGTACTAAGGTGATTATCTTGTCTTAATGATTCTGACGTACTTTTGGTTCAAGGTTTGAGACTGAAGGTTAATTTGTCTCTCATATTCTACATGTGGTAATAAATTATCTTCTTGTTTTAGAGTCATTAGTGTGGTACCTGTAATGCATCCCTCAATCCTTGGGAGAGAAGGCTTTGTCTAGGTGCTGGAAGACAGTGGTTATGTTGGTGGTGGTGGTGGCTGTTTGCACTGTTGGTGTTGGGTGGGATGTGAGCAGTTTGTGTGATGCAAAAGTAGCCCAGGAATAAACAACATAGAAGTGAACCAAACCCAAACACATTCAACAATTGGATTAAATAGGGGGTGGCTCACAAAAAATACCAAAATTTCAAACCCAATATTGGGAACTCTAACTCTTATAAGTTATTCTAATGCATGGGCATGAAGCATCCTGAACATTTTATGAAAACAATTTGACCCAGTAAAAAGTTCTGAGCTCTCAAAGTTTACTGGTGCAAATTGATAGATGAGCTTTTGTGGAACTCAGTTAGGGACCAAACCACTTCCAAATTACTAGTTGTTTGTGATAATATTTGTCTTTGTCTATTGTTGAATTATTTTATCCAAAAATCACATACCATTTCAACCTTTGATGCAAATAGGTCATGTTGAATTGAGGTTTTTACATGTGAAAATCCCTCCCACAAGCCGCTCTTGAAGATGACATTGGCCTAGGGTAGATACTTGGCATATCCTCAAGGGATATTGGATAATTATAAACTACAAATTACAAATAGTAAAAGATTATTTTAATTTCTCAAGCAGTACCAGTGGAAGATATTCATACTCTTGTTTTAATTGTTTAACTCCAAAAGCTGAAATTATGCTATTTTCATGCCTCAGGAGTATTAGATGGTTTTTGGTGACAGTCTTTTGCAATGGTTTTGGCATAGGGTAAGAAGGTGGTAACTTGAGTGATAATTATTCTTGTGTTGAGATTTTTTTGTTCAAAATTACCACATAGTGACACATGTTTTTTGATGTGATGAATAGAGGTGAATCAGGAGCATCAAAAATTCAAAGGCTAAGGTGGTTGTAGAAATATTTTAGTCTATCACCATTACTAATGACTGTATGTGTTACATTTCATGTGTTAGAACTCATTACAATGTTAAATCAAATTTACCAGCTAATTTTAATGTATATATGTTTGAATTTTCTCAAAAGAAATATCATGACATGCCATCAAACAAAAAACTCAAATAAAAAGATTCTAGTTCTAGTTTATTGTCTCTTGCCATCTGTTGTAATTGCATCAATAAATTTTAACTTGTTTGCTTTAATGGTAGGGTTATTTCACAGAAGACTACATCATAGAGCAATCAAAAGCAACAATGAATTGAGTTTGTGTTTTTTCTACATAATCAATGTAGTAATACTCCATACTTCTTTACCTTAAAAGAGACTGCAGATTGCAATGGGTTTGAAGGAAAAGGATTTCAGAGTGACAGAAAAAATTTGTGCACAAAATCATCTTCATTACTGATCTCTTAGCCTAAACATATAGGCACAAAACCCAGTTGAAAATAAATAGATGATTCAAATTAGTAAAAAGCAAGAAAGAATCAACAACACTTCACCTGGATCTGATGCCTTCTAATACCTTCTAACATGCTTTGTTCTTTGCTAGACAGAGCCTTAAGATCCATCAAATTTTGACTGTAGTTTTGATTTCATTTCAACCTCTGACCACAACAGCTCATTTCAGTTGTACTCCAAGAATAAAGAAAGATTAAATAGTAAAATCATGAGGAATATGATTAAAATCAAGAGTAAAAAGTCAACCCAGACAACTTACAATCAATAAGTGCCACCATAACCATAACACCAATTGTGGTTAAGATTTTGATCCTGTTTGGATCATTGCCTCCCTATCTCCCCACTAACTGCTACCTCTCTTTACCAAGACAAACTATGTAATAATGATAAGATAAAGCATGAGAGCATAGAATGATTGTGGATCAAGACATATATTAAATGTTTTGCACTCACTATTTTCAATTTGGGGCCTAATCCTCATCTCAATCATCTCTTGGATATCATGCATAAAATCCACCATCACAATTGGCTAAAGCATGAAAACATGTCAGTTATGTTGTGAGGAATAAGGAATTAAGGGGAGAAAAGGAGGGATTAGATGCAACTCTGCAACTTACCTCAACCATGATCCATTGTCATCCCCCAACAATCCGTATCATGTCTATGGCACCAATGCACCAAAAACCCTGACCATTACCATGACACCTCAAAAACACAACAACAAACCAGGGTGAAATACAGATCTGAGTTACATTGAAGCCATTGTAACAACAGTAAACCTTCTTACCATGACCCACAGAAGTGTGAGAAATGAATTGGTTTCCAAACAGTTTCCAAATTCAGCTTGAGATGCAATCATCAACATGGCAATGTAAAATGTAAGTGCTTCCGGCATGGTGTGCATGGGGGAACAATGTTTAGCCTTGACTTCCAGTGAGCACCAAAGCTACTATGTGCATCACACAACTAAAGTGTTCTTTTGTATGGCACAAGTTGAATAACCCATTGATGAAACTGATAGCTCAGACATTAGCCCCTATGCACCAACTTGGTGGTAAATTGTTTCATTTAAATTAATGTTGACAAAAAGTGATTCTGACAATAGACATCCAATAATGATCAAAACTGGAGAGATGGCAGATGGCACAAAAAAGAAAAAATAGCTGAAACCTGGAACCTGGGAGAGATAAAAAAGTTTGTAAATCTTACTAGAGCTCTTTCATGAAATCTCCCTGTGCACCTCACATGAGGGCAAAGCAAATCAGAATCAGTATTTGCAACAGATACATTTCAGCAATCCATAGTATCCCCCTGAAACCATACATCCTTAATCTCCGACAAGAATTTAACTACCAACAAATAATGTACCCCACAACTGCCAACTATTATCAATTCAGTAGACACTGTTGGATATAACCAGCTCAGTACAGCAGAATACACAGTGGTCACATTAGCATACTAATGTAGACATCAAACAAAAACAACAAAAGCTCATCTTACTTTTGCACCAAGGAAAAATTAGCATTGAAGCCACTCAGATAAATCAAAGCAATGATGGGTTCAATTCCAGACACCCCTTATCTCAATTTTATAACCAGCCTGCCTAATAAACCACCAGAACCTGTGTTCACAGTTCAAGCAGCTAAAGCTTTACAAAAGGACCAATGAAACAACATTGGTTTGATGCATTCATACATCAGTATTAAAAATGCTCACCAAATGTGCCTATCTCAATGAGTACCAAGATGGGATCTACCAACAAACATAAAAGTTTACCAATCCATCATCTTTTCTGGAGTGAAAAGGAAAGGTGAACCCACATGGAAGTTAGAATCAATAAACTATGTCAATGTTGCAAAAATTCAGAAAGTCAAAGACTTTGATTTCTCCTAATCCCTGACAATCATCACAACAGGCATACAGTTTGTCCTAGCAATAGCAGCATCATGTTGATCAATATTACACATTGTTGATGTCACAAATTGTTTTCAAAACAAAATGGTACCATACAACAAAAGAATTTTCACCACACTACCTCAATACTATATTAAAAAGTTTAAGGAAACAACCAGATGTAAAGCTCCCACCATGTGAAGAAGGCTATACATTGCAAACACACTGAATGGGATACAGGTTAAGAATGGTGTAGTGCAATCATGGTATTTGCTTCCCAAGAACATTCTTGCCCAATTTGGATACCACCCATGTCACATAGAACCAGCAATATTTTATTCCAAAAAGGACTAATGTTCTTGTATGCATGTCCACTGAAGACTTTCTCTGTGACACCATTCATCAAGAAATGTTTGAATTTCCCAATCCCACATGCACAGCATAGATCCTGTAACATCACAAGGTGGAAAAGTGTTAAAATATATTGATTCCAGAATTATTCAGACCCAATCATTCACCAGCATTGATCAATCCAAGCATTTCCATGACAAAACCACAGTAAAATTCAGTCAAGGCCCACCAAATCAAGCTTTCAAACCAACTGATACAACATATAGGGTGGAATAAACACTCAGCATATGAAAAACAACTGGCACAAGCCACAAGTACTTCCAGTAGATGTACAAGAACTAACAAACCTTAAAAAAGAGTTCAGAATCACTCATAATGCAATAATTGGTAACATAAACCACCCGGCTACATTCTCTGATCAGGGACATAGCATTTGAAGCTGCCATACTTTCCCAATTCAATGCATGTTCATCATGCCCATCTTTTAAAGGCACATCTTGAGATGTACAGTATGTTGCAGTCCACTGTATGTCCCTCTCATCTATCCACAAAACATTGACTTAGAGGCTCCCAAAGAAATGGAATACATATTCAACAACCAAAATTTTTCATTCATCATATCTGATCATCCAATAATGTTTCAACCCCCAGATCATGCAGGCTTTGAACAATACAACCATAGAGAAGAGTTACTGCGCTGATATTCTGAGCTGCCCTTGCCTGGAAAATTGAAAAACAATCCTATGTGGCAACATATTCAGTGGACAAATCAGTCAGAGAATTTTACGCAGGCCCAAAAATGAATATATATTTCAAACATGTAATGTAATTCCTATGGTTTTCAAACAAAAAATGAATGTTAGCATTCCAATTCCAAGACAAAAAAATGTGCATTGACACCATGATGATGTGCCATTTTACCTCCAAAGTCAAACACATTTCAACATCAATCACATACTGAAATGAACAGATCAAAAAGGATACATCAAGCCAGAATAGATGTCCATAGCACTTCAGATTTCCAATATAGGAAATAATCCAATTGACTGCATCCTATTTCACAAACGCAAATTTTCCATCAATGGCAAGCAATTCCTCAATGGCACCACACCCAGCAACAGAAAACTTACAACTCACCCTATTGGATCCATGGGATAAGACATTCACTACAAGTAATCACCATTAACAACGTCAACACCACTGGTATGATCCTTAATCATTTGCAACAACAAAACAGCAGTTCATCTTCACCATGAAACTCAAACATATGTGTACCAAATCAATCACAATCTGTCTGAACTCAGTCGCATAGGAATCTAACAATTTGAGAAAAGATATATCACTCTTTACTGCATTGCTACTTGTAAATTTTTCTATGCCCAATCATGAACTATTTCAGAATGATTCACTCATCAGATGGAATCTGAAGAATTTTGAAAATCAGAGATGTTCCAAAAACATAAAACAGGGGAAAACACAAGAAGTTTCCAAATTCCTGCTGATCCCACCAGATGACAGTACAGTACTTGTTAGCTCATACTTAATAGCTCATTAGCCTTTAGTCCAGTCTGCTAATGACAACTATGGCATTCTATGTTTGTATTGTGCTTTTCATTACTCCTATCATACTACTACTGTTTTTTGCAACACCTTTTCTGGCTACTGTTTAGAATACTTAAGTAGAAGATTTCAGCAAGGATTTCATTAAGAATATTGTTTCCATTTCTTTTCAAGCAAAAAAATACAGAGCATAATAATATTATGGTACATGTGGTACAATATTATTATGTTGTATTCAATACAAATTGGCATCAAATGGTAGGTACTTGAGGCCAATCTTGCAATTGAATATTTTCTTTCGTAGAAATCCAGTATGTTACTAATGCAGGTATTAAACTGTTATTGCTTTACCTTTCCTGTCCAAAAATAAATGCTCAATTTAAATACCATACCTTACCATACTCGATCGTACTCTATCTAACTGTTGTTACTATTGTAAGTATGTACTTCTTACAATATTATAAGTAAGTACTTACTCCTACTTATTAATTAGGTCACCACAAGGGAAAGACTACTATCTACAATGTTCATCACGGGGGGAAGGACGTCACGTGCAAACCAAATAATTACAATGGCAAGGAAAGCATTGTTTCTGGTTACTTGTTCAATCCTCCTGTGTTCATGTTCTTCCGCAGCTTTTGTTTCTACGCCACTCATCAACAGAAAAAGAAATAAATGTTTTGCCAGAAACCAAATTCTGCAGCTCAGCAAAGACGACATAGAAGGCTCGCTGGAATTGGGCAATCGGCGGGAATTCCTGCTCTCTGCAGGTGCTTTGCTCTGTTGGTCTACGCCCCTAAATTCACATGTGGCCAACGCAGCATACGGACAAGATGCGAAAATGGTAATACCTGATATTGTTCAAGGTATGTCCGATAGAACCAACAAACAATGCCTCGTGGAAAGTCTCGGGAACAGGGAATGCTTGGTATATCTTGACCCAGAAAATCAGCTCTACAAAGGAAGTGATGCTAAGCTACTTTTTGAAAGATTAGCGGGGTCGGTTGATTCCTTAAAGAACCTACCTCAATATATCGAAAACAAACAATGGAACAAAGTCCAGAGTGTTCTTACGGGACCAATGGGAACACTTTCATCAACCATGAACGAACTCGTGAAACTCAATGAAAATGATGCCGTAAAGATCCGGAGCAAGGCACTATCTACTGATATCAGAAAAGATTTATATGCAATTGCAGCAGCTGTTGATAAGAAACAAGGAAAAGAAGCTATGCTGTATTATAACAAGGTAAATGCTTGGACTTCTGCCATTCGAAGTGTGTGCAGTTTTTAATTGCAGTTGGCTTTTCAACTGAAAAATTCTTCAGCTTCCTAACACTTGTTTTTGTGTTGAAGGCTGTAGAAAAATTAGAAAAATTTGTATCATTGGTAAGCAGCGGTTGAAGGGATTCCTCATCTGTCCCAGGTAGGTACTACGAAGTGTTCAAGACTTCTTGAGGAAGTAGTTTGAGATGCAAAACATGACTTCCTTTTCATTTTGGCTGTTCATCTTTGACATGATAGAAAAGTTGCCAGTAGATGGATGCAATCCCTACTACAGCCACGAAAAACGTATTTTTGTCAACTTTCTTACTACTTAAAGGATATCTAATCATATGAAGATGACATAATGCGAAAAATTAATTTGAATTCGTTGTGTAAATCTTATACTGTTTGCAAGCACTGTATTTTTTCTTTACAACTGAGTGCAATCTCATCAGACCAATGCACGTTCACTAAAATGAGACCCGAAGCTCAATGGTGTTATGCTGTATTATGCATATTGCTTTCTGAATCATGAATTTGATTTCGTTTAGAATTCCCTTGGGTTCTTTTCTCATACGAACGTATTTTATTTTGTGATGGATGCTGGTCTTTCATTTTCATTAAGATGAAATACTGATGAAAAACCTTCCGATATCTGGCTTCTAGTTTCCATGCAGGCTGTTTGAGTATCGTCGACTACCTCCATTGATTTCTGGACTTCAATGATTCTTTTTCTCCAATTTGAGCGGATGAAGAGATAGAGGAGAACTGTTGCCAAGGAAGAATACCCAATGCTCACAGAAGCAACGAGTCCCTGCAGATCAGTATTCATTTTGTACACGACAAAGGAGGCTAATGGAACTTTTACAAACCAACCCGAAAGAAAAATTATGAGAGTCGCCAATCGATAACGGCCCTGCGCTCCTACCAATGACCAACATAACATTCCGATAGACATGTTGATGTTGCAAATGCACAAAAGGGGCACTAGATCTAGCATCATATTTTGGAGTGTATCATCGTGTGTGAACCACTTTGGCACATGTTCTTCAAATACAATCAGAGCCACGAATGTCCACAACACTCCAAACACAGTTCCTGTCATTTATTGCAAATATTGAAAGATGGTAAATAGAGCAAAATTATTTTTTTGAAATAACAATGGAGCAACCATGACATTGTAGATTCACACCTATCAAGAGAGACTTTAGCGAACACAGCTTCGCCATCTCATGATTCCCTTTCCCAATATGATACGCAGACCTAATCTCTGCTGCACAACAAATTCCTTCCATCGATGCAGCAAATATGTCTGGAGTGGGCAAAAAATCAAATCAGCAAGAATAAAAAGAAGAGCATGATGTAAATAGTGAAGAGACTCACCCCAGAATGTTCTAAGCAATGCCCAGGTCGCCAATTCTGCAGGTCCCATTCCACTTGCAAGAAGGAAAAGCACCACCCACTGAAATAATGTTACATATAAAGTCAACAATGTTATGAATGGTCAAACAACACATACTCACTTCGCTTTCTCTAGCTATAGCACCCACTGCGAGTGGTATTCCAGTCTGCAAAACTTGCTTTACAGCAACTCGATTCTGGGCAAAAAGGGGCCATTCGAAGTTAGAGAAATGGAACGCTTGAATTCTGAGAATACAAATGGCTTGGGCTCGTCATACAACTCACCCTCAAAGAGTTTGATTTCACCATGCCATCCCAATATAAATCTAACCAGCCTCTCCAAAATAAAAAGATGAGATTTAGTGCGATGAATAAAACTGCGACTTCCGATTTGATCAACGCAACATCCACGAGGGTTGTGTGTTCATTATTATACAGGGCGATGGCTATCGACAAAGTTTGGACAGCATTCATCATAACCACAGCAATATTGCTGTAAATGTCAGTATCGATTACGGTGAGAAACCGGAATAGGGATTCATTTATTCCATTGACGACACAACCAAGCATTGCAACCGACGCCCATTCTTGACCCATTTTCGCAATATGACGACCTAGATCAAGCCAAATCAGAAAATCGTAAGTAAACAGTCCCCATATTGCAATGAAAGGCGCACCAACAAGAAAAAATAGGATTTGAGATAGTTGAATCAATTGTCCTGCTAGATGATAGTTCCCAGCTCCAATGGCATGCGCGCAAAGTGTCGATTGAGCATCAGTGAAACCCTTTAAAGTTTCATTGGTAAAACTTCAAGGCCAAAATTGTTCCAAAGATTTGTAGGAGATGCAAGAAAAGATGATTCATTCTTTACTGGAGGACACGCGAGCGAGAAAAGCAGATGATTAGAATGTAATTTCTCACCTTATCAAGTACCCCGCAACAACGTATCCTGCTAGTGCATCGGTGCCAAGCCCCCAGGATATGAGGTAGATGTCGATTGCTTCAAAAAGTTTGCCAACTATTGCAGTGATTGTCAAAGGGGTCATCAAGCTTAATATTCTCTTTGATTCATCGTCGAGTCTTATGACTGTAATTATTTTGAAACAGGGTGCTGAGATTCTAGATGGTGATTGGAAGCTGTGATCACAACATTTTCCAGTGTAACTAGGTTCCCGACTGGTTGTTGGGTTTTTGTCGCATTCAATAGACAAATTGTCAGAATGTAATTGATTGCAACACGCATCAAGTTTTGGTTCAGCATCATTACTGCCACAAAAACGAGGATCACCCTTGTTTTCTCCCCAAATAATTTGTTTTTCTTCATCAGCATTGGTCAAAATTGACTCCACCGCAGGGGATCCAAGATGACTTGTGTTATCGATTTCGACCTCCATCTTCTGTCTTTTCTTTGCGGCATTTTCCAGATCCTTTTTTTCTTCTCTCAACATTTGAGACTCGGAAAATATGTGATGTCTTCTGTTCTTTCTTTGACCGAAGAATCCTCCATCCAATGGCGTAGTTTTCAACGCGTTGCCAGAGGAGTAACAGCTGCGTGGACGTATGATAGTTTTATATCGCTTTCTTTACAATTGTGGCACAGGATGAAACGAGAGTTTAAAATATTCAATTGAACAATTGCAACCTCAAAGACTGTTGAATTTTCTTCTAATACTCACTTTTTTGATTTTGATCTCTCGCTGAAGGAATCTTTTTTCCTAAACTTTTTGTCTGACTTAGTCCGTGGGTTTATACATGAAGTTGACACAAGTTCATTCTCGGAATATTTTCTCTTTTTATGATGCCTTTCATCTTTCTCGTGTTCCTGAAAAGGCACAAATGATGACATTGAATGATCAAAACCACTTCCATCACAGGCAAGCTCATTTTTAGGGAGGACTTCATTTACCAGCTCCATTTCCATGCAAAAAAATGAAGTCTGGATTTCACTGTCATCTTGGCCGTCAAAATCGCCATCCGCAACGCCTTGGCAAGTATGTTCGCTTGTGAACTCAAGGCAGCCAAAAATTGACACCTGGGATTGATCGTCCTCGTCTGGATCAGCTCCAGTCGACCCTTGCTTTTTACGCCCGACTCGAAAGCTGTCTTCCGTTAAAATCGAAATATCAACTTCCTTCTCTACTCTCACATCATTGGTCTGCTGTTTCAATTTCAATGTTCGACGCAACCGAGCACGCCTCTCTCCAAGAGCTACGAGGAAGGGCAGCGCCGCATAGGAAGCAATGCAAATTGACAAGGTGAAGATAAAAAGAGAAGGTCCTGGGTCTGTCGTTGTTTGGACATATTCCTCAAAGCCATCGTCGTCGATTTCGGTTGAATTGAAAATATCATCGTAGTATTTGTTACACTCAACTCCTTCATCGTTATCGTCATTGCAGCCGGTGTCGTCTTCCATTATTTATTTTCTGCTTCCTCTTTCTCAGCTCTGGCTGCAGCTGGCATCATTGTGATGGTAGGCAGGATGACGACCAATGCTCGACAACAAATGCATGACCACCGAGAATTATTATTTAAATAGTATTGTATTGTAGTAGTAATGCTTTGTTCTACTTTAGCTATTGTACCATAGTACGGTACCATACAATAGTCTGGTATTGTACTTACTCCTAGCCTACGTACAATACCTACTTACTACAAATTTCATTTACTACCATGACAACTCTACAAAGACAATGCAAATTATTTCCGCTTATTCTATTTTTTCTTTCTGGAAGAAGTTGTTCGCTCAACTTACAAACAACGAAATTCTTCTACTCTCCTATTCGTCCTGCCGATACCCCTCAACCCGTGGTTTCAAGGTGTTGCGGCTGGAAGTCAAATCATTCATCAGAGAATCCTTACTCAAAAAATGTACAACAGCACCGGAGCTTTCAAAGTAGAAGTGCATCGGCATTTGACTTCAGTCTGAGTTCAATCCCATTGGCATGCGAGGAAGCTGTGGCGTTCTTTCCTTCATTACCTGGAAAGTTTTTTGATTGGTTCCAAGACACATCTTCCATCCAATACGTTGCACAATCGCCAGCTCTAATAGCAGCTCACATTCTCTTCACCAACACAGTCTATCTCCTCAGAAGATCTCTCTTACGAAATATGCCCAAAAGAACTCTGTTCCAAATACGCCTAACGCGAGAAGATGGGGTCGGAGTCCCCCTCTATGTAACCAACCTCCTTGTATGGCAAATATTTGTCACCGTTCTCTTCCCTATCATTGAACCTTTCTCCAGAATAATGGGATACGTCTCTTTTTATTACTTTTATCCAAACGCCAATGGTCTCGGAATAATTTTTGAGCCCCTCTCTGTGCAGCATTTGTCCATGTCAAAAAGAGCAAAGCATCAAATCAGATTTGATTGGCACAGATTCTCAGTAAATGTTGGAAAAGTTGGGAGGGATGGATATCGGCATCCTCCATCCGTGGAGAGGAATTTGCCTCATCTGGATGTTCCCATGTTCGGTTGGAAGCATTGGCCGTGGAGGAGAAATTATAATGTCGGAATTTTTGAGAGTGACAGAAAGATGTAAAATATTTGAGCCTCGTTGGAGAATTTTTTGGAAACGCGAATTGGCTACTGCTGGTGAATAAATATGTCGATACAGTTTGGAGTTTGCTGATTTCCCCCTCAGCGAGAAATAAAGTGTAAGTGCCTGCATTTCTAAAAAGATGAAGTGCAAAATTCAGAACAATAATTTTAATTCTGAATCCAGGGATAAGTCACTTTTATCTTTTTTGTCCCAAGTGAGTTTCTTTGGTGCCCGAGACAATACTTTTGGTCAACATGAAAATAAAAATATTCTACTTTTTTGCTTTAATTAAGAGAAGGTGATGCATTGCCATGTATAAAATAAAAAACAACAATCATAAAATGGTTTGCACTGCTGAATAGCGCTCTCACTTTATTGGGATTATTGTAAGCCAGTCGTCATCTCACAAAAAGGGGGAGACAGAGAAGGAGGGACAGCACACATGGAATTGTTATTTCATCTCCCTTGCAAAAACAGGTGGACATTGAGTGTTCTTAAGTAGTTCGTGTGCAAAAGGAGTACTACCACACTACCTACCACTACAGTAATGCACCTGACTTCAGTTTCAAACAATACTCAAGGTGATAGTTAGTCCTTTTACTTGAGACAGAAGTTTGGTGTTTAGAATCTGTGTTCCTTGCAATAGTTGGCGTTGGTAAGAGGCAAAGTCAAACAGCTTTGCCAATGATAATCTGACCAATTTAACAATGACAATTTGAGAGGAATTATGGTAACAATTGTGAAGTTAGATGTTATTGCAATTTTGAAGCTCAAATTGTGAGCACTCTGATGGCTAGTAGAATGAGCATGTAAAGAAACATACAAACTAGACAGTGTGCAAGAAAATATGTAAATGTCCCATGGTAGCCCCATGTGAAATCAGTTGGGAATATGCATGTGATCAAACAGAAATCACAGAGGACCCAGTATGAAATATCCCCAGCTACAGAGAGTCCCTCATCTCTGGAAGACAGATGGTCAGAGCCATACAAAATCATATGTAGGTATACAATACTCAGATTGCTGTCAAAACCAATGCTGGATGGGCAAATTTGAATTTGCCAGAGGTGAATACTACCTCTACTGGAGCAAAAGCTGTCACAGAAGTTTCACTCCATATCCATACTCTCTCTCAAGAAAAGGCAAGCAGGTTTCCAATCCATTAGCTTTCCTCACAAATACTCAAACAGTTAACAAGGTAGACCTTTAGTGAACAGATCACCAGGCATCTCACAGAAGGAAATTTTGGTGAGTTTAATGTTCTGAGGACAAATCTGTTATTGGAACCAGTGGTATTTCTTTGCTTAGTGCTTGGAATGTGGTATCATCTGACAAGGTTCCAACCATCCCAAGTCAGAGCACCAACATTGTCCTCATGAATTTGCATGTAAAATTTAGAGGAGTCATCAACAGGGAGTCCAAGTTTGATGCTAGGGGCAACAATGCAAGATAAAAATTTTCTCAAATTTTCCTTTTTAGTGGTCA
>JALLOT010000732.1:0-17195 GCA_036939595.1 Thalassiosira livingstoniorum
AGCGGAATAGTATAGATGTACGTATGTAGCCAATAGTAGCACGGCTATCTTACTGTTTACGCAGTAGCTACAAACCCCATTTGTAGCAAATCCAAAAATAGGCATTTTTGGGTCTATTCTGGGTTAATAAAAATATGCAGGAATTGGGCCTATGACACTATTAGGTAATAATATATTTGGAATTTGTATCTCAGTTTGGGTCCTGATAAAAGTTGGGAGGGAAGACAATACAATGTTCTGGATGTGAATTGTATTTTAGGGGTCTTGGGTCTCAAATGTTGGTTTTAAATTTTATTGAATCTAATTTATACCCTTTTTATTGGGCCTTTGTGAATTTGGTTATCATTGAAGCCCAACTAGTGTGGACTTTCATTTACCTCAATGCAGATACAGACATGAAGTCTGCACTAGTGTTATTTCTGTTTCTTGTTTCCACTGTGTGCCACTAGAGTTTGTAATATATGTTTTTCATTTTTCAGTTTTTCTGGGAAACCAGACAATCTAAACAGTAGGAGTAAAAGCATTGTGCAGAAGAGGTCCAGAAAAGGGCATTGTTTGCTCATAGAAATCATAATTCCTTAATAAGAACAGGCAAGATCTACACGACTATCACAAGTCATTTAATGAAAGAGAAGACATTCTACATGCTCACATCAGGCCACATACCATATGTTTCAAACTTTAAAGGTGATGAACACAAATTCAAAGAGTGTTTAAGGGAATGTATCCTTTTGGATACTACCTGATTCCATGCAAAAAACATACAAACTCCATCTGGTTGATGACACACTTGAACTTTAATGAAGCAATTTCACATGAGAATAAAGGGTTTTTCAAACAATACAATCACTATAAAGTGATTT
The DNA here is from genome assembly GCA_036939595.1 of Thalassiosira livingstoniorum. Classification (NCBI taxonomy): domain Eukaryota; phylum Bacillariophyta; class Thalassiosirophyceae; order Thalassiosirales; family Thalassiosiraceae; genus Thalassiosira; species Thalassiosira livingstoniorum. The sequence continues at coordinate 864 of JALLOT010000732.1, forward strand.
TTAATGGTAATATGATTAAAAGTTTCACACATGCATCTTCATGTCACTTTCTCCCCACTGAGAACACACAAGTCATGCATGTGATGGTTTTCAAAAATTAACACACTGCATGCAAAGAAATTCTGTACTCTGATTTTCTTGCACTGCAATTTCATTTGCCATTGCAGGAATCTTATAAATAAGACACTTGTGCAAGTGCCTGTGCCTAATTCATTAGAAGTTAGAAATGGCAAATGAAATTGAATCCCTAAAAAATCCAGAGCACAAAAACTGCATTCAGTGCAATGTAGTTATCTATAGAATTCGTTTTTGGTGAATTCTGGGAAGGAATCTGTCAGTAGCCTGTCCCTGAAAAACCAAATATTTAAGAAAGCAGTACTTAAATATGTATGAGATCAGTATTTACAGTACTAAAGTACTTATTGTAAACCATTGAGGATAGGAACACACACTGTTTTGTACAACTCCAGGAATATTGTTTACATTTACTTAAATTTTTGATATTTTCCAAAACAGATAAAAACCAATAAGACCAACTGATTTGTATCAGTTACTTCTTTAATTTTATATGTAATACCCACATTATTTTATGCTGTTTGACATTGTTATGAGATTATTTGGCATAATTGAAAAAGAACCAGACACATTCTTTCAATTACATCAACTTTTCATTGTCTCCATTCAACATGCTGGCACCTTTGTCCAAATGTATGAGTTACAATACTATGCAGGGCAATTGAAATGGTAGTGACAGTACAATAAGATGGTGAATGTTTATGTTCGTGTTTATCTCCCTATGTAACACTCACTAACAAATTCACTAACAATATGCAGGTCTTAAAGCAAATTATAGGTCCATTATCTTTTGAACATTTACCCTTTCCAAACAGACCAACTAAACATACTATAATTTCTGTTTTATTATCTTTTTAACATTTTCATGTTATTATCCTCAATCAATGGTGTGCAGTAGATAGTACCAGCACTTATCAAAATGCCTGACAATTCGAAATTGAACCTGAATTCTAACTATCTCTCTAGAACCATATTATTCCTTCTGTACCCTTCAGTATGTATGTGTATTCAAAATTTTGTTTTTTTTGTGGGTTCACCGTTTGCATACTAAGTACCTATGCAAGATCAGAGCTAAAATCTTCATTTTTAGTCAGTTTTGTATGGACTTATCAAGTGCATGATTGTAACACCAAATTATCTCTCAAAAATCTACATTTCAACATAGGATCTGGTATAATATACAGAGATGACTGACAATTTGACAGTGAACCCTTTGCATGTTTGACAATTATGACCTTTCATATCCCCAAAACTATTTGACTATATTCAAAACCCTTGAGACACAAGAAAGATAAAATGGAGAAGAAAAGTCATCCTGTACATGTCTGTAAAAAATTAAGTTATTAGGGCCTCTTACCCTAATTGTTGGTGAAAACGTGACCAGTCTAGAAAACATATACATACTTCAAAAGCCTTTATGAAAACATATATAAACTTTCGACCTGAAAATGTAGCGACCACACATTCAAAAACTCCACATCAACCTTTTAAAAATAAGGAAAACATACCCATATTGAGAAAATACTGGGAATTTCAAAATAAGTTTTTTTGAAAGTGTGTATCAAATTAGAAAGTGTAGATACACCTAGGAGACCTCTTTGAAGGTATATTTACCTAGGGTCAAAAACGTAGTGACTATGTTTTCACCAACAATTAGGGTACTAGAGTAGGTACATGCATCCAACAACTTGGCTGACATTTTGACAGCAAGTACAATATGGTAAGTACCTACTATCTACCATAGTTGACAAGTGCTGGTATTTGGTAAGGGTAGGTAGGTAAGTAAGTACCTAGTACCCAACTACCTAGAGGTACCTACTTCCAGAAAAGTACTTTCTTTCTCCTACTTACAATAGCTTACAATAGAACAAATAAATAATTTTAGTGTAACGAAAGGAGCATAGAATCAGGCAGATCCAGAGGCTTCCAGAGGCCTAATCAAATTTCTTGCCGAAAATTTTTTGCAGCATTTGGCTAGCATTTTTTCGGCAGCCTCTATGATGTAGAACTGGCATTTGAATAAAATTTATATACCCCTTTCCTTACTCGTAATCACAAATTTCTACAAATTTGTTTCAAGTGGAGCGTGCTGAATGGCCCCCTCTCGAATTGTGGATACTCTACTTACGTAAGTTAAAATAAACTGTTCTTATTGCTGTAGTACTTCTTCTGCTTGTATTGTACTTAAAATCAACATACCGATATTGTACCAACCTACCGACGTAAGTACTATACCTTACGTGCTAGAGAGACATAAAAAAAAATAACAGCATCTATCATACTTAACAGCCAGCTTCACGCACCACGCAGGCTTCACGTATTCTACTTACCAAACGCACAGAATACAATGACAGCAGCATCCAAAGGGAATTGACACCGCCCGGCCGCATTGAAACTTCCAGCGGCTCTGTGGATTTTTGGGCATTTCATTCACTTCTCCGGTACTACCATACAATATCGTTTTCTATGTAGGAGCCAACCCACACTTGACTCTAACAAACCTGAGCGAACCCTTCTATTGCAGTCCATGTCCAACCGAATGTCCCAGGCTGGATTTCCAACCCAACCAACCTGCGCCGGGTTTAACAATTGGCTTTTACCTCTGACGAGTAGAGTGTAATAGAAGCTCTTCTGCTGTCGCCTCCATTTGATCGCGGTTCAAGGGAGAATTGTTTTCTCGTCGATATTGGTATCCGTCTCTTTCTTGAAGAAAAACTAGTTTCTACCTACTTGTTGCAGCGCAGTGTGCCGACGAGGTCTTTTCGTTGGGTTCTGTCAATTTTGGTTGTTAAGGTACCGGACTTCGAACTCAGGTATCGAGCTTTGGAAGTAATCAGTTGAGTCATAAACAAATCAAAGTGCAAGGAATTGCACTTCGCCAGCTCAATATTCAGAAAATGGGCTTCCTATTCAAAAGAAAAAGCAAGAAAAAGTCGTCGTTGTCAAAAGCAACATTTCACAATGAGGATAGTCAAGATGAAGAAAACATCAACCCCCAACTTAAATTATTGAATTCAATTAACAGTGGTGATGGAACTGATGGAGATGGTGCCTACAATAACAGCCCAATCAACATCAGTGGTGATAATAATATCACAGTCGGCCAAACTGACGAATCAGATGCAAACCTTCCTGAAAGTGGAAATGCGGACACACCTTCAAATATTGTCACGCCCGCGAAAAATAGGTTGGTCCCAATAGAAGTGGTAACGCCAATCGAAGAGGATTCGGCCAGTGAATTGGATTCTCATGATCCTATCTTGGGGCAAAAACAAAAAAAGGGATTTTTGTCAAAGTTTCGATCAAACAAAAAGAAAAACAAAAAGAAGAAAAAGATAGTAGAACATGAGGAGCATCAATTATTACAGCAACAACATCATCAGATAGAAGATTCAAATGAAAATGGAGAGGATGCAGTCCCAGAATATGTTGACAGCAGCAATGATGATATATCTTTACCGTCCTTGATTACCGAACCAGACGACCCTGGTCTTCCGGGCAGTCCAAAATTCATCAAAACAGGAGTTAGAAAAAAGAAAAAAGGCACTGATGCGGCTTCGGCGGCAGGATCGACAGAAGCTTCAACACCAGGAAAATCGGTTCCACAAAATGATCCTGCTGTAGTTACGCCTCCCTCATCCCCAGAAATTGCTCCAACTCCAGAGAAACCAACTCCAGAAATGTTGCGGAATAATCCACTTTCCATTACTAGTAGCTTGGACGATGACTCAACCCAGGGAGAACATATTGAAATTGCTACCTTTGCACGTACCATTACTAGCCACGGGGACAAGACAGGTGGGGATACCCACACCTACAGAACCGGTGCTGGAGATACTTATACAGAAATGACAGGAAAGGACACCTACGATGAGAGAGACTCGGAGGAAGAGGATGGAGATAACATTATTAGTGCGGGATTGACTGGAATATTGAGGATACTACAATGCGGAAAGGATACCACCCTTTCGGCGGGGAAATGCGTGCGGTTTGCAGATGATCTTTGTGGGCCTGGAAACTGTGGGCAGGATAATTCGGTTGTCAATGAAATAGCGTTGTTAGAAGACGAGGAGGAAAAGTTTGCAATGTCTTTTTTGAGCGTGAGTTCTTCGCTTAATTTCAATGACTTTTTCAACGATTGATGCACTAAATATACTTTTCCATTGCACGTATGGGATGTTCAAAGGAGCTAATTCACGACGGAATAAAACTGATTTATCATGAAATGCCCACCGGCGATCGCCCCGAAATAGACTGGCGCCAAAGCACTGTTAAATTGTTCATTCGACCTGGAAATTGCCACGAATCCGAACTCAAACAACCAAAACTTGCGTGGGCAGTTCTTCCTGTGGTGTCAAGAATGAAAATATCGGGGTCATACGAAGATGGCAGCATGGGAATGTGGAACTTTTTGCCAATGCTCAAAATCCACTCCATTCTTGCTGGAGACGACACAGGCGATGATGATACAGCACGTCGTGACGCAGCATCGAAAGGAGCGTCGACAGTTGCATTTAGTGGCTTTTTCTCAATTACTGCTAACACGGGGGATGTATATGTATTCGAGGCTCCCACGAGTGAGAGCCGTGATTATATTGTTAGAGGAATACAGAGTGTTGTGTCACGATTGTCGTACCATATGATTGCAGGGAATGTAGCAGTATGTGCTGAACTTTACAGCGAGGATGCTGGTCAGCTGACAGGAGAACTGCCATCGCTGTTGACTCCGAATCAAGCTTTGAGCCGAGTCACCCACGAGTTTTTGAATGAATTGTAGTGGAGCGTAATAAACGTGGGGGAGTTTTGGTTCTCCTGGATAATAAGTAGTGCCGTTTGTAGGCATCATGCCTGTGTTTCCGATTGCGACCATGTGCATTTGTGGTAATATGTGTGTATATTTTCATCAATAATGTCATCCAAATAAACAAATAGCTATTTATTTCATTTCTACGTATAGCTTGAATTTCGCTTCATGACGAGCTGTTCAGTCTCTAATAGGTTTTACAGGCTGATAGATTAAGAGTGAAATTTGTTCAAAGAAAGGAACTGTGGAATCAAGAATTTAGTCGTCGAACTTAACTCTTTGCACCAGGCAAAACACGAATTCTAATGGGTTGGACAACCAGACAGCACAGCCATTTGTGGCACCGACAACAGCTGTCGTTGACCCCTACATAAAAAAAATCTTTACGCCCGGAGGTAATAGGTGTTTCAAGCAAAAATTACTAGCGGCATACCTAATTCTTAGATGTGAAATTCGATTTGTCAACAAGAAGTGTATGAAATTAGTAACTGATAATCCAATTGTTTTGTTGCATTTCTCTCTCGTCAGTTGTGTCGCTTCCGAAGGCCGAAGAGGCTCGAGTAAAAAAGATCAGAATAATGTCCATGTGTAATCTCAATCAAGAGTGTTAGGTGTTTAGTGCATGAAATGATCACAGCAATCAACGCCAAAACCTTCCATTCAAAAAACCAGAATAACAAAATAATACTCATTGATTTTTGAGAAACATAAAATCATTATATTCTCGATCAACATCTGCCAGCATTTTGGATAGGACTGCAAACCCCTTCTCCATAATCTGTCAAACTCGGAATCACTAACCCCACTACCAGCAAGGCAATCATGACTAAAATGAAAGACCCTGCGATTATTTTTGTGATTCCCGAATCGGTATTGGCACCAAGTGCCACATCTAAATCATATTCGTCTTCATCGTCGGAGATACCGAGTTGTTTNGCTCTTCCGATCTGGAGATACCTATTTTCACAACACAAAGTGGGAAAATGTTTTGTACCACAAAAATACGAAAAGTCAAATGCCGTTTGATCAATTGCTAAAACAAAATCTAACAAAAGGTGGGATAGATTTCATACCGAGTTGTTTTCTTCTCTTTTGAGTTATGCCACCTTTGGGCTGAAGTTGTTGTTTTTTGGCCATTTTGAGTGCCATGTCGCGAGAAAAAATCTCAAAGTTTATGATGCCAGGACTGGCGGATTTATCAATTGTAGCAAAAGACTTTGTGCCAGTCAAAGTAGCCGGAGAGATATGAAGATTGCGGCATGGAGAGAATGCATGCACCAATGGAAGGAGGGAGAGAAAGACCACAAGAAACGAGACCATCTTCGAACTTGAAAAAAATAATTGTGGGGGTTGTTTGTTGTTTCCAGCTTGTTTCAATCTTCAGTGATGGTGGTACATAGTAGGTGCCGTGGCGAGGCGTCGTGCTTGCTTGGCTTGCTTGGCTCAATCACGACGTCACGATGTTTCGCATGTTGTCATGATGAGTCGTCGTAAAGTATTGTAATGTAGCAAGAACCAAGCTGACGTGATGGTCGAACTTTGCCAGATTAAATCCTGCCAGACAATCCGCCGAACACATTTTACAAAAAATGTCCAACCACTTTCAGAAGGAATTATTTATTGCCAAGAAATTTGTACAAAGCAATCATAGCCAAAATAGTCCATAATAATCAATGCCACAATTCAATCACACTTCCATGCATGCACAATGAGGCACAATGTCACACCATGCATTGCCATTTTCCATGACCAGCACCATAGAAACAGCTGCTAGCAGCTGCCATCATTTGCCACAGCACATGGATCAACAACGGCCCCGCTAGCTGCCACCACTTCATCTGTCAATGCCTTTGTCCTCAATGAAACCGTTGTCATTATTTTATTCTTCATTGAAAAAAATATCAGTTTCCTGTGAATTTTCCACATCATAATAGCTACCCAATATTGTCCATACTTTGATATCATCATTGGAGTAGCTGCCACTGCCATCACCAACCGCACCCTTCACCACCACTTCTGCTGGCCAACATTTCAACTTCAGACTCTTTTGTCCACATTTACACCACTGTCATTCTTTTTCTTTCTTGATCATTTAAAAATAACACAATAAAAAATATCTTATTAAGCATTTTAAGGTGTAGATTATGTTCAAGATGTAGGATACCGCTTTTTACAATGATTAGGATCATTAGAGTCAAGAATTAAGAAACAGACAACAAAAACAATAGTGTACTTAGCCTTCCTGGACTATTTACTAACAGGACCTTCAACATAGCAATCAGACAAACTACCCTTGGCCTTGGGAAGGGATTTGTCCCCTAAATTTCTACCAGGTGAATTGTTGTGTGTTTTTTGCTTATTACCACTTGTAAGTTGCAGTTAAAATTTACACTATTTGTCTACATGCTAAAAAATGTAATCACAGTTGAAATTATATGTAATTTTTCAATTAAAAATTAAAAGCTAACAAATGATATAACCAAAAATTAAACTAGAACTAAAAAATCAAATAAAACTTAAAAGTAAACAATGCAATTTTGGACTAACATGGAGTTACAAAAATATTAATCATATGAAAATTATTGATGCAGTTTGTTGTCCTATGAGTTCATTCTAGTACAATTTGTGCTGATTGTGTGTTTGTATTTGCAATGTGATAATTCCTGGCATCACTAAATCTTTGATGGTTCATGTATTTGTAATCACAGCAAAACATTGTTGCATGTTGTTGACATCTTATGTATCTGTACTGTTTACTGGAGACAGAGAAGGTTTTCCAGTTACACCTTTCTTGTATGGAACAAGTGCTTTGCAATAAAATTATTGTTCATCCTTTGTTGATTGTAAAGATTTTTTGTGTTACGTGTGCAAAATTAATCACAATGATCAATCTAACCAGTAGATACAGTTGCATCAGGAAGCCAGTTTACAGCATCAAGGTTGTCAAATGATAAGAGCAGAATGACTGAAATGGCTGATTCCAAAATCAATGTAATCATTGCTGCATGCTATGACTATCTGAAAAATTTCAAAATAATTGCACCCAGAGAATTACTTAGAGCTATGTAGGTAGTAGCAAAGATGGTAAAAACAATGATGTTGTCTGTTTCTGTTTTTTAAATGGTCCATTTTTTGGCAGAGCCATCCAATTCAACAGGAATCAAATTTTGGACTCATTGTGGCTGTCAATATCAACTGCTGTTTTTGAGGCATCATAACATTACTGTGTTAGCAGGGGATGTGAAAAGGGGGTCAGTAGTTATACCATGTTTGTTTGAAGTGTTACATGCTTTTTTCTTCACCAAAAAATTAGCACAATGATTTACTCTGCCAACTGTCCCATCCATTTTTGGAGGCACTTGCTAACATTGGTTATAGCTATGGCTGTTTTCATCACTATAATGTGGTGTTGGTATTACCAGCAGTGGCAGCAAATGAGTGGGTTGGAATTGATATCAACAATAACATTTTGTTAGTAAAGTTGTTTGTGATAAAAAAAATTACCATGTTATTATCACTGTTTATAAAGTCAGTATTGGCAAGATCCTATTTTGAGCTAGCTTTCATTTTCATGCATAGGGAGCTGTTGGAAGCCCATTTCAAGCTAGACATTTTGTACACTAATGTTGTACACACTTGCATTATATTCCTTAATTTTGATATAGCAACTACAAACTGGAGACAATCTAGTTTGTTAAGTGAACTAGATCCATAATGGTTGATTGGGTAGCTGTTTCACATTGGTGTATCAAGTATCATTAGTTTCCTCTTGGAATGGAAAGGAAATTGTTTGAAAATGTGGTCTTGGGGATCCTTCCAAAAACAAATCCATATCATAAACATGGGAGGTTAGAAGATGGAAGGCTTTGTCAATTTTTAATAATGTTCTCTGAATTTGGGCCAGGTGGACTCCCTGGTTATGGTAGAGGGTCCATGTGGCCCAAAAAATGAAGAAATTTTGAAAAAAAAATATTGCAAAAATCTGACTGTCTCACCTCATCGGCTTCCTGCACGTGATCAAAAATGGAAGCAATCCAGAGAGGATGATTGTGACGATGGCATTTCCAATTCAAGGGAAAATTTCCCTTTTTGCGTACACTATATCACAACAACTAAAGGATCAACTGACATAAAGAATGTTTCCCTCACACACAGTAGAATGTGTAGTTTGTAGTTGCCGCGTCAGAATTGGCTTGTTTGACGCAGCACTTCCACAATAGTGTTTGCGAAATCTAGTAGCTTGGCAGGAGAATGTGTAAAAGCTAGAGATTTTGGATTTTGCCGCTGCCGCCGTCGTGAAAATAGCCCAACGATTGATCCCCTCTCCCATTCAAGTTGCCTCACCATTGGCAACAGGTAGCGGTGATGGTGCCATCCATCACTATTGACAGCAGCACCATTGATGGCGGCAGTGACCATCAACACCACGGCAGCACTGATGGAGGGCAAGGACATCGGCTACAGGGGGAAAGCACCAATTGGCAATGGAATGCAAGGGCATTGGCGGAAGCTAGCAGTGACGGTGAACCGTTGACAGCAACAGCAGTGCAGCACAGTACCGATTGACGATGGAGGTCAAAGGAATTGGCAGCATCGTTCTGCGGTAACAGCGCACCATTTGGCGGCAGTGACCATTGGCGGCAGCAAATTTCAAGACCAGTGGGGAATCGCTACAATCGGGGGAGGCGAGACATTGGCCACAACGGACGGAGAGTCTCTCAACAAAAAGCAACAATAAACCGTGATGATGGCCTTAAGGGAGCAGGGGTTGCCACTCCGGTGGGATGCCGTTTGAACATTGCGCCCCCCGCAACAACCATCACAACAACTACATCAATAATGTGGCCTCCATTGAATGGCGCAATCGATGCCGTGAGATATGGATGCAATCCATGGCTCAGATGGCACACAGCAATAAACCACTTGTGCAGGGCGTGGAAAGCCAAAGGCAGAAAACACACAACAATAAACAAATTGGCAACTTCACCATGCTACCTTGAGAATTAAATCCAACAATCAACAAAGGAGGAAATGGAATCCAATTTGTATTCTTTGGCTAAAATGCAACAATTAATAGTTGGAGAAAAATAGTACAACAATAATGTTTATTAATTTTATTTTTAATTCAACACATATGCTAGTCCACACTTCATTTTTTATCAATGTTTGAGTGTTAATTCAAATTAAAACAAAATCGGAGTTTTAATTTTTATGAAGTTTTAGCTTTCATGACAGCATTGTGAATAGTTGTAGTTGCTGTTTCAATTTTATTTTTAATTAATTTTACGTGTTAGTCCAAAAATTAATTCACGTTTGAAATTTTATTTTGATTGGAATGTAAATAGAAGGTTTAATTTTTACAGGTTTTTAGTTTCAATTACAGTGTCAGGAATATTTTTAGTTGTAGTTTCAATTTTGGATGATTTTTTGTTGTCATGTTTTTAATTCATAATTGAAAATGACATAACTCCACATGTAATACCAAATTGCATCTGAAAATTTAGTTGTTCAATACAAATTTCATTTTCAACTTTCAAGTAGTAATTTGCAAAATTGCAATTTCTGAGTGTGCATTAAAATGTGTGCTTCTTTCAAACAGATAGCAAAGTATATATAACTTCTTTTAAGTTTCAAATAGTAATTTTGATTTATATTTTAATCTCTAATGAGTAGCAATGTGTAATTTTACTTTTGTATCTGTAACATAACTATAATTGTATGTTGCAATAATTTTGATTTTGATTGTGGTTGCATGTACCTCTGTGCATTTTTGTACTTGACCCACATGATGCACATGCGGTTGAAATTATCATACAAATATAAAACTGTACCATTGATTGCGTTTCAATCAAGTCCATTTTATTTCACTTGACAAGATACTGCTACTCTTAAATCAGAATATGAAGCTGATGATGAAATATGTCAAAGACAAAAACGACTAAAAGATTGTAGCATTTTGTAGATAGAAGGAGTCCAAACTAAATATGGGGTCAAGATTCAGAGGTATTTATGCTTACAGTTTTATGAAGTTTTATTAAATGTAATATTTTATTTGTTTGGCACCATACATGTGGGTGAGTTGAGGCTCAGTGAGGGGGGGGGGCATCAAATCATTGCATTCAAGAAGCCATGCTTCTGATACAATAGCAATACAATAATTTTTACTATAATATGGTATTCAAACCTCATAAACAAATAATAATTGAAATAACTGTGTCATTGTGCTGAATTTTTTGACGAATGGTGACAGAACAATGCTGCATTTGTTTGATGATTGTGCAAATGGTGATGTAGGTAGGTAGTACTTTGATTACTAAAAAACCAGTACTGTTTTATTTATGTATCTATAAAAATATTCTCACAAGTATTTTATATGCCCTTGCAAATATGTTATTTTTATCCTAGTTTTTGTAGATAAAAATTTTACAAACTCCTGAAACTATTTTTTTGCTTTAAAACTGGTTAAAATAAAATATCGATATTCCAATATCTTACTATTACAATACAAAATATTTGTAACTGCCAGTAATTACCATGCTTTCTCTAGCATTTATACTTTTTACGATATCTGAGGAACAAATCAATATTTTTTCCTGAAAATTTTTGTAAACTTCATATTATTTATATATATCTAACAAAATTTAAAGTTTGAACAGTTATAGTTGGGTTTGAAAAATTCACCTCTTGACTGCCGGACCCCCTATCTTCAACTGTCTATTGGCCAAAACAGCTACAATGACATCAAACAACTCAAAACTCCAAATAAGAAGATGAGGGTGTTGCCATCAGGGCTCTCAAATTTTATAAAAGTTCTGTTCACATATACAATGGCAGTGGTGGAGCTGTGTGAGAACAAATACGATTACTTCAAGGAATGTTTTAACATGGCAGCAATTTTGGAAAATTTGGAGGACAAGGAAGAAGCCATTCCTCACCAGTATTGGGCATGGCTAACATGGTACATAATTGACAATAGCAAACTATTCTTCAACACACAAATCACTGAACAAGACTATGCGGGCAACTACCATCTTAAAAAAGAAACACAATTCCCTACCTCCACTCTCCCTATAATTAATGCCATGCTTAGGAGCCTCACCCTACAAAAGCTGTGAGATTTACCTGCAGAGTGGGATGCCAACAAGAAGGGATACAGGTTAGGATGAGAGAGGGCAGAGGGCAAGTGGAACAACTATTATGGAAGAACATATGTACCACCAAAATGGGGAGCTGGTGCTACTCCCGTGAAGGGATATACGCAAACCAGCCTTCCCAAGGTGGGAGAGGGTACACTCCTTACAGTGGAGGCAGCACACAAACCCCTCAAGCACCCTTCCAAAACACACAGAGTGTCAGGTGGCTGGTGTGTCAAGGCAGTTCAGGCAACATGAGAATCAACCAAGGTAAGCAAAAAGAGGGAAAGTGGTTCCAGAACACGCACCCAACCATCCAGTACATAATGGAACCATATGCAAAGCAATTTCCAATTATTAGTATAAGCAAGGCTCTGTCAAATGCAGGAATCAAGGTAAACCATCTGTCTTATCTAAACAAATTCTACAAGAATGGACAAAGAACCTGCTGCTACAACCACATCCTTGGGTACTGCCACGTAGGGCCAAGTTGCAACTTTGAGTACCCAAGCAAGAGAGATGTCGTGACCCCATTTGCAGATGCAATCTGTTGCGTAATTCAAAGTGGAGTAAAGAAAAGTGTTAAACAAAAGATTGCATCTGTGGCAAGGGAAAACAACAATGGTGGCAACAAAAGACAATGCGCCAATGGGCTTAGCTACTGAACATTTTCCAGGAAAATTAACACTGCCTCACTGGGATGGAGACCAGCGCAGGAACACAAAAGACTAAAAACAAATGAAAACAAATATGAACCAAACGTGAACATGACAGCAAAAGAAGAAAACACAAAGGTCAATACAATAACAAATGAAAGTAAAGAAAAAGTGGACATGACCAAGTTGAAATTCAGAGGTGAAGGTGAGAGATCAATGGAGATGGGACGATGTGGTGCTGATGGAAATGGATGTGAGGGTAACAATGGGAGCGGTGAAGGGAGTGAGAAAACAAAAGAGTGTGACAAAGGAAATATGCAGCACAATGAACCAGCAAAAAGGGGAGAAACTTACATAAGACCAAAAAACATAACACAGAATATGTTATATAAGACCTCTGAAATGCTGAGTAGTAAACTTATGTCTGATAGCATTTCACAAAACAATGATCTGGCCCTGCCCACTCCTCAGTGTTCTTTCCATTCTACAGAGGAAGAGCAAGACAAGGAGCAGCATGAGATCCTCATGAGGTACACCAGCGCAAAGGCATTCAACACAGCAGTCAAAGGCTCTCAGAGGAAGAAATTGAAGAAGATTAATAAAGAAAAGTGGATCACAGCACAATTAGAACAAATAAAAAAAAAGAAACAAATGGACTGGACAGCAAGGAACTCTTCCACCACCCACCAAGTACAAAGAGCCACCACCACACTGCATTGGCCAGATGTGCCCACAGACTCTGGCCATGGAGCACCCGTCAGCCAATTTGTTGATCCATTACACAACCAAAGGGTGCCCAGACAAAGCAGGATGAAATTGGACAATGGAGGAGCTTGAGGCAGCCATTTCCCTTGAGCCACATAAGGGAGCATAAGAGCCAGAGGCCATGGTGTATATTCAACAAGAAATGTATGAGAGGGCCAAGTCAAAATAGAAGAATGGACCAAGCTCAAATCTAATCTACCACAACAGCTAAAAATCTCAAGGATGGCAGTAGTCCCACATAAGTCATAGGCTTACCAGTGTCTCTTGGACTTATCCTTCCTGGTAAAAACTGCCACCCATGAAGTCCCATCGGTAAACAACTCAACACTCAAGACAGGACCTCAGGAGGAACTAGACCAGATGGGCCATGCCCTGCTGCAAATAGTGTATGCAATGGCTGATTCAGATGACATTGAGATTATGTTTTTTGCAAAATTTGATGTTAAAGACAACTTTTGGCGCCTTGTGAGTGAAGAAGGGACAGAATACAACTTTTCTTTTGTGTTACTACAAAAAGAAGGTGAACCAGTACAGATTGTAACCCCCACAGCACTGCAAATGGGTTGGTTAGAATACCTGAGCTACTTCTGCTCCGCCTCTGAAACAGAAAGAGATGTAATTGACAAGTACATTGAGACTCCAGTGGGTTCACTTCCAGAGCATAAGTTCCTCCACTACACAAGAGCACACCCACATTATCAACTTTGGCTCAAGCAAAGCAACGCAATATCTATCAACAATAGCTTTAAATACAAGAATGAAGTGTTTGTTGACAACCTCATTGCACTAAACATTCCAAGTACCATTGCATATCTGGATCACCATGCAAACACGGTTGGTCATGGGTTGCACAATATCTTTCCTCTCTGTGAAAATATTGCAGAGGATTCAATGTCAGAAAAGAAGTTAATAAAGTCGGAGGGAGCATGGGCAATAGAAAAGGAATGTCTGGAATTTGACATGCATGGGGAAGACAAGACAATTCAGCTGGTAATCGGAAAAAGAGCAAAACTCAGTCAAGAACTCAAGAGTATTCTACGTGCTAAACATGGAATCCCTTACAAGAAATTTGAACAAACTGCAGGGAAAGTACAGCACGCCAGCTTTGCAGTCCTTGAAGGGCGCAGTCTCATGACAAATATAAACATGATCAAAGCAAAAAAAAACAAGAAAGTGTGGATTAGGAAAAAGTCTGCTCTTACTCTTACTCTTAAAGAGTCTTTAGCAGGTTGGAAATTTCTCCTCCAAGAAACTGCTGATGAACCCACACACATACAAGAGCTAGTAACAGGACATCCACACTTCATTGGAATTGATGATGCATCTGGGGTTGATGGGGTCAGGGGCGTGGTCTTTGGCAAACTGGAGGCAGTGGAACCAACAGTCTTTTGAGTGGAATGGCCCCCTTTCATCAAAGCATTAATACAAAGACATGACAACCCCCAGGGGACAATAACAAATTCAGACCTGGAGATGACTGGATTACTCCTCCTTTCCATCATGATAATTGCAGTTTGCCCCAACACTAAATGCAAAAGAGTTGCTCTCCTGAGCGATAACACACCTACAGTCAGCTGGCCTGAATGGATGGCATCCAAACAATCTAGTGTTGCTGGCAGATTGTTGCGTGTCCTTGGGCTGTTGTTGCATAAATTCAAGCTCTCCCCATTCACCCCTCTCCACATTCCTGGCGTCCACAACCACATTGCTGATTTATCTTCCCAATCCTTTGGTTACAAACATGAATGGCTTTGTACAACTAACGATGATTTTTTTCTCTCATGAACTCAACTTTCCTTCTTCCCAACCAGAACTCTTGGCAAACCTTTCAGATTGCAAGTAACGTCTTTTCACAAATTACTTTGCTGCTGCGGACACTGCTATGGAAAAGGGAAGAATGATGGTGTCTACCAAAACTAGGCAGAGTCAGTTTCAAAAGTGGGAGTCCTTTGTCAGGCCTCTGGGTGTCAATCCTTACCTTGACCCAGGGTCCACCCCATACAGGACCAAAGTCAGATGTCTGGGAGGATTCACAGCACAAACAAGAGAAAAAATCACAGAGGAGATCCTGTGGAAAGCCAGACAGTTCATTTGGTGCTCACGGCTGTTGGGACAACAATCTGCATGGACATAGGGCACAACCCCACAAAGAGTGACAACAAGAACTTCCTCTACCCACTCAAACTAATACTTGACGGGTGGGCCAAGTCTGACAAGACAATATGGAGAAGATAATGCTGGTCGCAGTGGATGTACCTAAGCTATTAGTATCCATGGGAGCAGTGAAAGGTGCCTCCCAAAAATGCAAAGCTTTGGGTGATCTATCTCTGATAGTTTATTATTATCTCCTGCGCATGGGAGAATACACATATGATGGCAAATTAGATGAGTTGGCACAAACAGTTCAATTCAGAATCCAAGATATTACCTTTTCCAAAAGGGGCAGCAAGTCGGGCCACCTGCAAATGCTCTCCCCATGGACAAGCTCCAACAACATCTTGATGACAGATGCTGCCACTTTAAAAATTACAAACCAAAAGAATGGGTGGAAAAGCATTGCTATAAATCGCCATGCCAATGGGCACAAATACCTGTGCCCTGTCTGTGCCCTGGCACGCAGAGTCCTCCACATCCAAAAATACACCCATTCATTGAAAGCCTGGCTCTCAACATACTTCCACAATGACAAATTAAAACACATTTGTCATGAGCATGAGGATGTGAGAGAGATCATCAATATTGCTGCAACAAAGTTAGAATATCCAACTCAAAAAGGCATCCCTATCAAAAAATCAACACACATTCTTACTGCATCGGGGGAGCGAATGCTTTACTGATGGCTGGGTATTCGGACACAAAAATCCAAAAAATGGGCAGGTGGCAAGGGGAAACATTCAAG